>CAJVQA010006100.1:0-15301 GCA_910591915.1 Cetraspora pellucida
TATAGAATTATTTTTGTACATAGTAACTCCATGAAGTTACTAACTTTAAAAACTACCAATAAAGATATGAGCAAGGCTCACCTTAACACCAAAAAAAAAATAATATGTAACAAATAGGGTTCTTTAACTTTAAATCAAATTAAATATTAGATTAATTTAAATTTAATCAAACCTAATATATCCTTAATTTGATTTGATTAAATATTTAAATTGACTATTTGAATTTGATTTAATTTTTAAAAAAATTTAAAAATTTAATTAATAAAGAAAAACTTGATTTATATAAAAGTTTATTATTTTGAGCTCTTAAATAAAAGTGTATTTCTAAACAAAATATTTTTAATTTATAGAACAAAAATATTATTTGTCTTAATAAAATGTTGAGTAAATAGTTTATAATTTTAAATATTTAATTATAAATTTTTAAATCAAATCAAATATTTGTCAAATTAAATTAAATTTAACTATATTTAAATTTGATTTAATTTGAAAATTTCAGATTTAAATTTGATTTGTATTCAAATATTTGATTAAATCAAATTGCAGAATCTTAGCAATAACTATAAAATTAATTATAAAAAAAGTATACAACTAGTTACTTAAACAATTTTAGTTATTGTCTAATTTAAATAATTTGTCTAAAGGTTTCATATCTAGAACCTGTCTAAATTCTTTATTTAATTCTATATCTACTTATTTTATTAAAACAATCATAGTAAACATGAAGATATAGTATAACAGTTAAGTTATATTTAACTTTGTACTAAACTTATTGCAGTCTTCTATATTTTATACTTACAACTAACCTAGTACTACTTTGGTCTAAACTAGTACTTGCAATTTTCTGAACCAAATTTCTATATACTGTGTTAAGAAATAACTCTCTAAAATATGAAAACCACTTCTAATTTAGAATACAGTTATAGAAAACTGCAAGAAAACATTTAATTTTACTATAATATCTCAGCTTGCCCATTTTTTTAAAAATAATATTTCACTTAACAATCCTTATCTTAACCAATTAACAACTTACAAACAAATTAACTAATTAAATGATATTTATAATTTTATTTTATTACTAAACAACTTAACAACTCTAAGTCTTAAAAACAATAAGATTCTTTTTCTCAAACAAGTACTTACTGCTAACAATCATAACCTATTTTTTTAGAAAAACATATATTTTAGAACTCACAAATTCACTTGAGGTCCTATTCCAAATTGATTCAAAATACTTACTACAAGATTTCTTCCTTCTCTATCTTACACATATGGCCCAATCTACAAATTTAACAAAGTAATCTTTTTCTAAATATACTTAATCTTATTACACTTTAATTTTTTTTTTTTTTTTTTTATTTATATAATATCAAGTAGGAAAAATAGTAATACATATATATATCAAATGGATATAAATATATAAGTAAAAATTATTTCTAAACTACACTATTATTGCTATATATTAACAACATCTAGTGTGATATTATCCTTTGGTTATCTGTATTAGTTAAATCAACTATTGTAATCATTAACTACAGAAAAGTGTAAAAGGAGCTCTTAATGTTATTTAATTTAATAAAAACAGTTATATATAGTAAAGTTTTGTGTAAGGGTTTTAAGAATAAAAGGATCTATATTAGTATCAAATATAAAGCTAGTGTTAGAAGAGTTTGAAGTTTGTAAAATAGGTAATTGAGTGTTGTTTTTCTTTTTTGTTAAGACAGTAATTCTTCGTACTAATTCTCATTCATGTTATTTAGTATTTTGGGTTTGCCAGATAATGGAGTTAAACCAGTTGAGTAGAGAGTTAGATAGGTGAATAAGGAAATTGTTAGTTAGTTTTTTTAGACTAGGTTTTAGTTGTTTGTATAAATTGAGAGTTATTGTACCCTAAATAAGTATGTGTATTGTATTATATATAGTAGAGTTAGAAAGAGAATTTTGTAGATTTAAATTTTGTATTATTGTATGTGGTGAGGTTTCTAAAAGATTTAATGAGTTTAATGTGTTAGAAATTTGATTGATGAGAATGTTTTGTGAGTTATAAGTATGGAGTAAACATTGTAAGAGATGTGTGGTATTTTCATATTAGTTTCAAATTGAACAATTTAAGGTTAAGTAAAGGAGAGGGTAATGAGTATTTAAATTTGACATTGTTGATAAGTTATTAAGTAGTATTTTATTCTTAATAGAATATAGTTTAGGATTTGAGTTTTGGGAGTTGATAATTTCTGTAAGAAGTTGGATATTTATTGTTGGGAGATTTCATAGTGGTTTGAGTTGTAGAAGTTTGTTGAATGTTTGAATAGAAAGTAAGTTTTTACAGAATTTTCTAGTTTGTATGTGATTGGTATTTCTTTTCAAGTGAAGAAAGTAGGTAGATAAAGGTAGTCAAGATTGATTTTTAGTTCAGTTTTACAAGCATCCTGTTTAGCTAAAGCATCGACTATATTATGTAGTATGTTTTTTGAGTGTGATTTAACTTTATGAGTAGTGTAGTTAATATTTTTATGTTTGATTAAGTAATTTAGAATATGTATTATATCCTAGTTATTTTGTTTAGTTTGGGAATTTTGGTTATAAGGTATTGAATTTGTAAGGGTTTGAATAGTAGATAAACTATTAAGATGAATATGGATTTGGTAATTAGTAGGTAGGATAAGAAATAAAGGAATGAGTGCTGCTAGTTCTGCTCATATAGAGTTGGGTATATAAGTTATAGAGACATTAAATTTGATCTGTGTATCATTTTCAAGAATCCAGGCAATGCCTGTAGATGTGTTATGTGTTTGTGAATTAAGTATAGAGGCGTCTGTATAAAAGTGTAGATTAGTTAGGTCGAGAAGTAATATTTTTTGATGAAGGTTTATGAGCTGATTTTGATATATGGAGTTTGGTATTATGTTTTGTATTTGGATAATTTCTGGAGAGAGTAATAAAAGAGATAATAAAAGTTGCAGAGCAGGTTTATATAACTCTGTATGAATATTTTAAAATGCTTGAATCTCTTAATTATTTATATTAAGTTCAAAATATTGTATTCTTTTTTGAGTTTTGCATTTTAGATTGATTATTTAGTTGTAGTTTATTTGAAGCATTGTGGATGTAGGAGAGATATGAGTTGTGTTGGTCATTAAATTAATAATTTGATATTTTTGAAAAAGAATTTAGGAGTTGGATATATTTGTTATTTTGCCAATATGCTAATTAAAAGATGAGGTATAGAGTATTCATGTGTTTTTAGAACTGTCAAATTGAGATGTAATGAGGTTAAGTGTATTTAGAAATGGGTAGATAGATTGAAGTTGAAGATTAGGCCATATTTGTAAAATAGGAAAAGTGGAGATTTGATTTGAGAATATTTTAAACCAGTTTGGAATAGGACCTTGAGGAGATTTAAAAATTCTAAGTTATATGTTTTTTCAGAGAAGTAAGTAAAGATTATTAGCTGTAAGTAATTGTTCAAGAAAGAGAATTTTGTTGTTTTTTAAACTTAAGATTGTTGAGTTATTTGAAGATGTAATGAAGTTGTAAATATTGTTTAGTTGGTTAGTTTGTTTATGAGATATTAATTAATTTAAGTGAGTGTTATTAATGAAAATATTATTTTTGTATAAGTGATAGAGTTGGAATATTATAGTAAAATTAATAGTTTTTCTATAATTTTTTAAGATTGTATTTTGAGTTAGAGATGGTTTCTATATTTTTGAAAGCTATTCTTTAATACGATGTATAGAGATCTGATTTAAGAGTATATTATTATTAAAGCATCTTTCTATGTTATTACTACAAGTTTGTAACATGAGTTTATTGAATGTTGGGATATTGAGTAGTTGCAGATTAGTAAGAATATCATTGTTTATATTTATAGATAAATGGAGCATGTGTTTGGTACATTTTGTTAGAAGACTAGATAGTTGTTAGAGTTTGTTTTGTGAAAAAAAACATATCTGAAGTAGATATTCTAGTGATGGTGATAAAATAGTAATAAGTAAACAGAATATTTGTATAAAGAAGAGTTTTTTGTATTGTATAGTATAAATAAATTGTGAGGTTTTGTCAAAAATTTTATCAAGTGTTGGTTTAGTTGATTCTTTTTCATTTAGAAAAATTTCTAAGTATCTGATTATTTCATTGAATTTTCTAGATGTAATTGATTGGTTATTGAAGATGAGAGGTGTTGTGTCTGGTGCTATGTTAGATAATATTTTTTTGTTAGGTGTAATGTGGATAAGGTCTGATTTGGATGGGTTTACTTGAATATTATTTAGTTGATAGAGTTCAGATATGTTATTTAAAATATCTTGAAGATCATTTTTAGATTCACAGTGCCAAACTGTGTCATCTATAAAGGCAAAAAATGGTATGTTGTTTGCATTGTTGCAGTTGAAAAGATTGTGTTAAGGGGAGATTGTAAAGAGATTTGAGAAGTTTTGAGTTGTATTTTGAATTTATGTAGCTGAGAATAGGATCATAATAAATTTTTCAGAGTAATGATGAATAAGTTTCTCTTTGTTCAATGCTAGAATATAGTGTAATTGGATTGGTAAAACCATAGGCTGTGATTGCTCTAGCCTTTCTGTCTTGGTGAAGAAATTTAATAAAATTTAGATCTGATTTAGGAATGCCAATATGTTTACAAGCATCTAACAATCACTTGATGTTGATTTTGTTGAAAGCTTTGGACATATTTTAAAAAAGTATCCAGGCTTCTTTATGGTTAGTTTTGTAATGTTCAATTGTATTAAGTAGTATTTGTATAGAAATGTGGGTAGAACTGTTTTTAGTTGCTGCAAAATTTAAATTACTTAGTAGATGATGTTGGTTTATAATTTGGTTAAGATGTGTTGTAAAGATTTTAGTAAGTCATTTTTTAATAGGTTCAATAAGTAAGATAGGTCTAACTTGATCTAATGTGAAGTCCCATAAGGATTTTTTTGGGATTAAAAATATGTTGAAAGTTTTTCATATTGTTGGTATTTGTTGTAGTAAGAGGCATTTTGTTAGAAAAAGTCAAATAATGTTTTGGGCTTTAGAATTTAGGTATTTTAAATGTTCGTAATTAGTTTCAGATGGACCAGCAGCTTTTTGGTTTGGAAGGTCATGTACACTCTAATCCAATGACCTAAAAACACATAGATACTATATACTTCTATAAATTGGCATATAGGCAAAATAATAAATACATCAAATTCCTCAAAAATATCAAATTATAAGTTCAATAACTAATATAATTAATATTTTTTCAACATCTATAACATTTCAAATGAACTATAAACAAAATATCAAACTAAAATATAAAACACAAAAAAAAGAAAACAACATTTTAAACTTAATATAAATAATTAAGAAATACAAACACTTTAAAACATTTATACAGAGCTATATAAACCTACTCCACAATCACTACCATCCCTTTACTATTCTTTTCAGAAATTATTCACATTCAAAATGCAATACCAGATCTTATATATTAAAACAAATTCATAAACCTACATCAAAAAATACTACTTCTGAATTCAAACAATCTACACTTCTATACAGATGCCTCAATACTAAACTTACAAACAGATAACATATCTATTGGCATTGCCTAGTTTTTTAAAAATAATATCCAAATTAAATTTAATACTTCTATAACTCACACACAAAATTCTACATGTGCAAAACTAGCAGCACTTATTTTCTTATTTCTTATTTTATCTGTCAATTATCAAATTTCCATTTATCTTAAAAGCCTATTAACTATTTAAACTTTTACTAATTTTATATTTTATAACTATAACTCACAAACCAAACAAAATAATTGAAACATTATACATATCTTAAATTTTTTAATAATATACAAAAATAAAAATTATATTATACACAAAGTCAAATTACACTCAAACAATACTTTATACAATATAGTTGACATTCTTGCCAAACAGAATACTAACAAAACCAAACTTAAACTTAACCTTGAGCACTTCTACTTATCTACTTTCTTTACTTGGAATCAAATACCAATTTTATATAAATTACATAAATTCTACAAGAACTTACTTTTAATTTAAACATTTAACAAACTTCTTCAACTAAAATTATTATAAAACCTTCTAACTATAAATATTCTTTTATTAACTGAAATTATCAACTCTCAAAATTCTAATCTTAAACTATATTTTATTAGAAACAAAATACTTTTTAACAATTTACCAACAATATCTAATTTAAATATTCACTATCATCTTTTTTATTTGACTTCAAACTGCTTATATTGCAATTAATATAAAAATACTAAATACTTACTTCTATGTTCACTTCACCTTTACAACTCCAAGGACATTCTTATTAATAAGATTACTAATACTCTAAATTCATTAAACATTCTAGAAACTTCTTCAAATACAATATTACAAATTAAACTTTAATTGAATTTCAATAAAGTTAAAAACATGACCTCACTATTAATATTTAAAAAAACAATATTACAAATTCTTTATTCACAAAACCTTTATTTTAACTTTAGCATATACAATACAATTCTTTTATTTATACAGAGAACAATAACTCTTAACCAATATATGCAATTACAACTAATTCTAAAAAAACTAATCAATAATTTTCTTATCTTTCTATCTAATTCTCTACTCAAATAGTTTAATTCTTCTATCTGGCAAACTTGTAATATTAAATATTATGAATAGGAATCAGTATGAGAAATCTCTACTTCTACTAAAAAGAAAAACAACATCTACTTACCTATTTCTCAATTTTCAAACCTCAATACTATCACTTTTATATTCAATACTAATATAGATATCTTTATTTCTAAAATCTTGTCTCAAAATTTTAATATATATACTTGTTTTTAGTAATTAAACTATCCTTAAAGGTTTTCTTTTTATTTCTTTCTGTAGTTAATAATTAATAGAAGTTAATTTAACTAATAACAGAAAATAAAAAAATAATATTACACTAGATGTTATTAATATATAGCAACAATAGTGTAGTTTAGGAATAATACTTAGCTATATATTTATATCCAATTAATATATTTATATATATTTATTTTTTCTACTTAATATTATATAAATAAATAAATAAATAAAAAAAGCACTTGCAGTTAGAACTAATTATTAAACTACTATATTTTTTATAAAGTTTACTAAAATTCTAATACTATCTTTTTAATATCTTTCTTTCAGTCTGAATTTATAAAACTTTTTAAACTACTAATTTGGATAGCCTATTATAAGGATTCTTTTTTTTAGTAATTTTTAACAGCCTAATTGGTATAAGTTTTTTTATACATATTTGTCATTTAATTTATTCTAGATGTTTTTTCTAAGATTTTTGTTAGTTTAATAGTACTATTAAAAGTCTATATTATCTCTTTATTTAGGATTTTTAAGTAAGTTTCTGTATTTTGATTTTTAGTATTATGTATCTAGTGTTTTTATCATGCATTTGCACTAAAGTTTTATATAAGACTAGTTATTTTAATATTTTTCTAAATATATAATATTATATTTTATATAGATACCTTAAACTTTTATCTAGGATAGTATTTCTAAGATTATGGATTATTTTTTTAATCTAACAGATTAACAAAATACAGTTACTGTAATATATATATAATTTTTTAAATATTACAGTCTATGGAATTTAAATACTAAATATGCTACTTGAAGATTAACAATTTAACTACTTTACTTAATTACTACACTCTTTTTATTATGTTTTTTAATTTTTAATTTGTTAATTTAAATTATTTATATGTTTATAAAGATAATAAATTATTTTTTTAAAATTAATTTTTTAAAAATAAATAATTTAAATTATAATTTTTTTGTAATTTTTTAAAAAACAAACTTAAATATATATATTGTTTTTTAAAAGTATATTTAAATTCTATTTATTTTATTTTTTTAATGTAGTATAAATTTTTTTATTAATTGTAAATATATACTAATACTAATTTTAAATAATATATTATTTATTAACAAAAATGCATTGGCAACCTATCTTCATGGCAATTCTAAATGATTAATCAATTAAATTTAAAATTAATAATTATCAATTTTGCTTTTCAAAAATTTTTTTTTGAATTTTTTTTTTAGTTTATATATCTATATTTAATATAAATATTTTATTTTTTTATAGAAATATTATATATAATAAAAGTTGTTATAAAAAAATAAACTTCAAAATATTTTTTTAATTAAAATTTTATAGAATTTTAAACATTTATTATATGAATTAGTATAGAAAATTTTTAATACTTTTTTTAATAATATCTTAATAACTATATAACCAAATTTAATATTTTTTTTTATTTGCATTCTACAGATTTGTAGAATTTAAATAAAAAAAATTATTAAATTTAATTAAGTAATTACTAAGATATCATCAATAGAAATTAATTTTTTAAATTTTAAAAATGTTTATTATATAATATTTGTATTAAAATTTTTAATAAACTTTTAATTAAAAATATCTTAGCAACTACTTGATCAAATTTAATAAAAATTTTTTTATTTGAATTCTACAGATTTGTAAAATTTAAATAAAAAAATTTTATTAAATTTTATCAAGTAGTTGTTAAGATACTTTTAATTAAAATTATTTTTAAGTTTTTTTTTTTTGATGTTAAGGTAACCTTTTTTGTTTTTTGACTTTTATTAATTACTTATTGGTATTATAGTTTAATAAACTACTACAAAAGTGCATATAATTGGTTATATATATAACTTTTTTATATTACCTATTTCAGGAGTCTGTCTAAAGGTTCATCACCAATTGCTATATCTAACACCTCTGCTTAGATATTTCACTTTAAACCTACTGAACCTGTAATCTGTATTAACTCATTGGGACATACCTAGATGCCTAAATTATTGTTTCAACTTTAGGACTAATTTATCTTTGAGATAAACCTTTTAAAACCTCTGTACATATTTTTATAACTAATCTAAATGTCATTATAATAGAACCAACAATTGTAGTTAGAGCTTAATCATTAAACTGCTATATTCTTGTAGAGTTCACTTAGACTCTAGCATTTACTTTACAGTATAACCCCAATACTTTAGTATACTTCTGCTTTTTTACCTATCTTTTTATCAAACTTCTAATTCAGATAGCCCATGTAGGACTATAATCAGTTTATCAATATATCAGATCAGCCTGATATATTTTCTTCTAGTTTATTCTAGTAGTCTGGTTAGTGGTATTTCCAAGCTTCTAACCCAAAGGTTCTTGCCCATCCAGCTACTATGACTAGGTACTATGACCTTGGTATCCATTTCTCTGGACTAGCCTTTATAGCAGGACTGTCAAAGATTCAGCTATCTTTTTATTTAGTCTTTTCAAATAGACTTTTTGTTACCTAATTTTAACAGATTTATACAGACACAATGACTTATCTAGTGTTTGCACTATCTGATTTGTTGGTTTGCATTTCTCTGTGTAATGCCATACTTACACAGATGCCTATAACCTGCCATTCATGCTGGTGTAACTACTATTACAAGCATTCTAATCCAATTATTAGTAACAGTTGCTGTAATACAAATATTACATAGGTGATTATCCAAATTTTTGCTGTTGATAGAATTTGAACACCCAACCTACCACTTGGGGAGTTGACAACCTGACCACTTTATTAGATCATCACACCTGTTATTTTCAAGTTTTAAAACATTTATCATATAATACTTATAGCAAAATTTTATTATAATTTTGATTGAAGATATTTCAGCAATTACTTGATCAAATTTAATAAAAGTTTATTTATTTGAATTCTATAAATCTATAGAATTTAAATAAAAAAATTTTTATCAAATTTAATCAAGTAGTTACTGAGATATTTTTGATCAAAGTTTTTCAAAATTTTAAAATATCTATTACAAAAAATTGTATTAAATTTTTATCACAAATTTAATTGAAGATATTATAACAATGATTTAATCAAATTTAATAAAAAATTTTTTATTTAAATTCTACAGATCTATAGAATTCAAATAAAAAATTTTCATCAAATTTGATCATGTTATTGCTAAGATACCTTTAATTAAAGTTATTTTTTCAAATTTTAAAACATTTATTACATGATACTTGTATTAAAATTTTTAAAGAAATTTTATACAAGTATCATATGATAAATATTTTAAATTTTTTATACAACTAAAATCAAAGATATCTTAGCAACTATTTGATCAAATATGCTAAAAATTTTTTTATTTGAATTCTGCAGATCTTTAGAATTTAAATAAAAAAATTTTCATTAAATTTAATCAAGTTGTTATTAAGATATCTTCAATTAAAATTGTGATAAAAATTTGATACAGTTTTTTGTAATAGATATTTTAAAATTTAGAAAAATTTGATCAAAGGTACTTTAGCAACTACTTGATTAAATTCAATGAAATTTTTTTTATCTAAATTCTACAAATTTATAGAATTTAAATAAAAAAATTTTTATTGAATTTGATTAAATAGTTATTAAAATATCTTTGATCAAAATTTGATAAAAATTTTGGTATAAGTATTATATGATAGATATTTTAAAATTTGAAAATAACATGTGATGCAAATAATTAACTCTTTTCGATGATCACTTGTACCAAATTCTGCTGCAAACAATAGATTATTATTCAATATTTTATTAAATAAACTACTTTTTGATACCTAAATAAAGTTGTTTTTGATATAATTTTACACTTAGGCAGTCTAGTTATATATCTCTAGACCTTTTATTTATTGAGATATTTTTATTAAATATAAAAACACTTTTATTCAAGTTATCTTAAAATTTACTAATTAAATAACTCTTGTATCTTAGAACAAAAAGAAAGAGCTCATTCATAGCTTTATTTTGATATATAAATTATTAAAAATGGCCTAAAACTGATTAACTTATTAACAAAATACACTTAAACTTTTTGTAAAATTTTCTTTTATTTTTGTAAATTTTTTTTCTTATTTTTTAGAGGGCTGCCTCTGGTCTGTTTTATTCAAACCTGCCAAAACAGGATTACTAATCAATATTACACAATTTATTAATTACAAATTTGTATTTTTATAATTTTATATAATATTTTGTTCAATGCCAGTCTTGACTTACAAATAAATCTGCAAAGTGTCATATACTTTCTGTGACACTCTTCTATTTGTTATACTCTGTATTTGTCATATTCCTCTAATTGTTACATTCTTTATTTATCATACCTCTTATTTGTTACATCTTCTTATTTGTTATACTATATATTATTGATATTCTATTGGACTCAAGAATCTTAATATCAAATTTATTTTCACTTTTAAAGCAATCATTCCTATACTACTTAATCAAGATTCAGACCAATATGATTTAGATTACTTTTTAGCTAAATATAGTGACTATTTTAGTGCCATGCCTAAAGAAAATAACTTATAACAAATTAAATCTATTCAATTTGCTATGCACCCAACCGAATACAATAAAAAAAACAAAATTCACTATTTCAAAGCATCTCATCAACCTTCTGTTGTTCAATGTTTTTGTAAAACTTATTATATTCTGTTTACATCTCATTATTACCAACTTCCTTCAAGATCTACAACACCTCTTTCAACCTCTGGTTCTGCTACTTCTATAGATATAATCTCAAATCAATTTAAAAGAACCAAAGATACTATTTATTAATTACCTGTAAGCAAAATCCCTCCATTTCCATTCAACTATAACAACTCATCTGTTGATACCTCTTTAACCATTACAGATCTTGCATCTAATACTGTACTTATTAAAGCTCATACACAACATACCCATATTTGTATCATCTGTTATAAATCAAATATTCTATATGTTTTTCTAACTAATAACAAATATTCTCTTAATCCTACTGCCAAAATCTTATGTAGATATTCCACTCACTCTATCTGTATTTCTAACCTCAAGTTAAAACTATTAATTTAAACTAAATCTCTTAATTGACAACAACAATCTGTTTTTCTTATTACCAAATTTGCTCTTATCAGAAAAGAAAAAAAAATTCAAATCTTTAAAGATTTTCTTTAACTTCTTAAGAAAAAATGATCTACTTAGCAAAAAATAAAAATTCTACAACAAACAAAAGAAAATCTTCTTAACTGAACTCAAAAATATCCAATCACAATTGAAATGGAACCATTTACTAACTTTAATACACTATTATCTCAACAAATTTTTGATTTTCTTAAACCTCATCTCATCAATTTCATACCAGAAAAAATTACCAAACTTGTAACTGAATCTGAACAAACATCTAAATGGAGTTTTAAATATTTTATTAAAACTCTTGCTAGTGCACAACCTAAGTTTCTTACAGATATTATTTATTAATACAATCCTACTATTGACAACTCAATTACTATACTCTTTAACATCTTATACTCAACCCTTAAAATACTTCTTCACAAATTTACTAAAACTCTTTTTACTAAACTTAACTATACTAAAATACTTTCTTTACACAAATAAATTTTTCCTTATACTTTACAAAACTACTTTCAAGTAGCAATTAATTTGATAAGAATTCATCTTTATTTACAGAATGAATATCAAATAATTGACCTTACTAAATTTTTTAAAACAGTTAACATCTTATTAATATGCTTTTTATTTCACTATTTTATTAGTGAAGATGCTATTAATCAAACTTTATTTAAAATACAAAATGATGAAAAATACAATATTAACATCTGGAATATGGTGACCTAGTGAAGTGGTCAGGTTGTAACCCTCCAAGTAGTAGATTGGATGTTCAAATCCTATTGACAGTAAAAATTTGAATAATTACCTATGTAATATTCATATTATGGCAACTGTTACTAATGATTGGGTTAGAATACCTGTAATGGCAGTCACACCAGCATGACTGGCAGGTAATGAGGCATCTGTGCAATATTGGAGTTATACAGAAGAATGCAAACTGATAAATCAGACAGTGCAAACACTAGCTAAGTCCTTGTGGCCATGTAAATCTGTTAAAATTGGGTAACAAGAAGTCCATTTGGAAAGACCTGAGTAGAGAGATAGCAGATCTTTGATGGCCTTACTGTAAAGGATAGCTCAGTGAAACAGATACCAAGGTTTAGTACCTGGTTGTAGTAGCCAAACAGGCAAGAACCTCTGGGTTAGGAGTCTCAAAAGTACTACCAACCAGGTTGCCAGAATGAACTAAAGAAAATCAGGCTGACCCAATATACTGATGGACTGGTCATAGTTTTACATGGGCTATCTGGATTGGGAGTTTGATAAAAAAACAAAAAAAAAGACAAAGAAAAAAGCAGGAGTATACTAAAGTACAAGAATTATGTTATAAAGTAGATGCTGAGGTTTAAGTGAACTCTACAAGGGCATAATAGTTTAATGGTTAGCCCTGACCACAAGTGTTAATTCTGCTATAGTAATATCTAGGTCAGCTGTAAAAATAGATACAGAAGGCTCTGGTGGGTTTACCTTGAGGATAAATTAGTCCTAAGGTTGAGACAATGATCTGAACATCTGGGTATGACCCAGTAATTTAATGCAGGTTACAGATTCAGAGGGTTTAAAATAGAACATCCAAGCAGTGATATTAGGTACAACAATTGGTAGGGAAACTTCAGGCAGACTTCTTAAATAGGTAATATAAAAAAGTTATACATATAGCCAATTGTACTTTCTTCTGTAATGGTTCATTGAACCATAATACTGATAAGTAATTAATAAAAGTCAAAAGACCAAAGAGGTCATCTTAATATCAAAAAAAAAAAAATTATATAATAGTAAGTAAAATTTGTATAAAAATAGTTAAAACAATATTTACAGATATTTGTTATTAATTTTTACTACAAATAACTAGTAATAATCATTACTGTTACTATTTTTAAAGTTAAAATATAGGTTTAGAGTAAGATATTAAGGTTTAAATTTTAATTGCAAGTAGGTTTTTAGAGGTTTTGAATATTTTTATTTAATATACAGTATTTGATTTTTGTTTCTTAGTTTTGTTTTTGAGATATTGCAGTTTGATAATAGTTACTACCAGTTATAGTTAGTAAAATTTTTTATTATTTGTATTTAAAACACTTAAGTTATATATTAAAATACTTAGTCTATGCTAAAACATTTAGAATTATGCAAAGATACTTGAATATAATTAAAATTATATAAAAATACTTGAAGACTGTATAAAAAATATTTAAAATTCTTGTACTATAATATTTGATACAGTAATTTTGTACTAAAATATATAAAACTTGTATAGAAATATTTGAAATTTGTATAACAATAATGATATTTTTTATTATTTTTTTTTCTCTTAAGCAGTTATAATAGTACTTTATTAAACTATTTGTAGCTAAATATATACAGTTATCTGCAAAAGTAATACTTGAAAATTTTTTAAAATTGTATTAATAAGTTACTACATAGATAACTTTTTTCTTATTAAGTAAACTAGATTTAGTATATTAAGTAAAAATGTTTTACAAAATAAAATATAATAATAACCAAAATTTAAATTGATTTGGTAAAGATTTTAATATTTAACTTTTTATTTGAAACTTAGCAGAAAATTTTGTAATTTTTAATTAACAATTATAAATTAAGCTACAAATAAATGTTTTACTATGCTTTTTGAATTTTATATATAATATAGCCTATGATGTTATCTATACTTTACTTAATAAGATTGTATATATTTCTTATTAAAAATAAAAAGTTTACTTAGAAATGAATGACACAAATAAAAAATTTTAAAAATATAATTTAATACATATAACAAAATATTTTTTTATAACTAAATAGTCTTATATATAATCTTAAACTTTACTTAGAAGCCCAAAATTATCAGAGTGCTCTACAAAATACTTATTTTATAGATAATTTTTTATAATAATGTTGTTATTATATAAATTTTTAATATATATTTTTTTTAGATGATTGATGAAGATTTTAAATATTTTAAGATACTTAAATTGTACAAAATATTTGATTATTTGTTTTTGTATTTATTACATATGATCAAACTTATGTAACTTAACATTATTTATATTTTTTATCTTGAATTTTAAAAAAATTTATTTCAGACATTATTATAATTTAAGAAAAATAATTATAAAATAAAGCTCTAAGCTAAATATCCTATAGGGCATTCTGATAACTTTGAACTTCTAAGTAAAGTTTGAAGTTATATATAAAACTATTTAATTTTTTTTTTTTTTTTTTTTTTTTAAGGTGACCTCTTTGGTCTTTTGACTTTTATTAATCACTTGTCGATATTGTGGTTCAATGAACCACTACAGGAGA
>CAJVQA010006101.1:0-15301 GCA_910591915.1 Cetraspora pellucida
TGTAATATATATAAGTATATATTTTTTAAATATAATAATAGTTCAAAATTTTACTATAATAGATAAATTATTTTATTATATTTTGTGAAATTTTAATAAAAATTAGTTGTAATTTAAAAAAAGTTTATAAATAGTATATATCAATTTTATATAAAAATTTCAAAATACTATATAAAATTATATAAAAATAATCTATATACTCTCTATCCTTAATAATATTATATGATCTTAACAAATTTTAGATAATTTCAAAAAACTTTATAATATATACAAGTATATTTTTTTTAAATATAATAATAGTTCAAAATTTTACTATAATAAATAAATTAGTTTATTTATATTTTATAAAGCTTTTAATAAAAATTAGTTGTATTTAAAAAAATTTTATTATTTACATATATTAATTTTATATAAAAATATTAAAAAACTATATAAAATTATATAAAAAATGATCTATATATTTCTATTATTTTTTTTTTTTATTAAAGTCCTTATTTTCAGAATATAATATTTTTATTTAAGTATATAAGACACAGTATGCCACTAGGAACTACCTTATATTGAAAGTTACAACTGCCATATATATACTTTTAGTGTCTAATTTAAGTAGTCTGCTTATATATTACTATATAAGTTCTATACTAGGTATTATACCTGCAAGCCAACTAGAAGTCTTGCTTATTTAAACCTTTTGTATATATAATCTTTCTTGTATTATAAGAACATCTTCAAGGCTACACCTATCCAAGTTCCTAATGCTAGTTAGTATTCTTAAAACTATTTAATCTTTGACAGAAAACTTACTAGAGTTTTTATGTTTTATATATATTGATTTAGTTTTATGCAACATGCTATAGTTCTCATCTAACTTTACTAATTTTAAACTTAATTAATTCAAAGTCTTTAAAATCAAAGCTTTGCTAAATAAATTATTAATATACTTTTCTTTTCATAACATATATCCAACTATCTTTACAAATACTAATTGCTTCAGATGCAATCTTCTTGACTTTTACTTATACTGACTAATCTGTCTCAACTTTTCTTTTATTACAAACATTATTAATTTATCAATTTAGCACATTTTATCTAAAGCTGATCTTGATTTATTTACTGATCAGCTTTATAAACTTATTTGAAAAATTTAAAAACATCCTTCATTTGATTAAATACCATTTCAAGCAAACTTTTTTTATCTTAACCTTACTCTTAAAGGCCTTATACCCAAAGTCTTAATTAAAACAATTTATAATTACAATATACTAACTAAGATAGTCTCACAAATCATTATTCAAACACTTTTTGATATTAATGATTAAATTACAACCAAATATAGAAACCATACTGCATCAACTTATCTAACTGAAAAAAAAATAACAATATTACATCTTTTCAAACTTGTAATATTCATAATACTTCATAATAGATACAACAAACTAGACATTACAAAAAATCATATATAAACTATACATATTCATGTCTATGTGAAATAGCAGATCAATTACACTTACATTTTAATACTTGTCTACCAATTGAACAGGCTATTAGAAAAATTAATATTTGGTTAACACTTTGGATTAATCATAGCACATCTTATAATTATATTCTAATATTACAAATCTAAGTAGGCCTTAATTACTATAGTCAGTTTAGGTTGCAAATAAAGTTGTCTGAGCTTTAATTTTTGCATATAATTTTTATTTTGTATTTTTTTTTTTTTATTCTTTGACAGCCTTGTCAGAACTTTAATACAAAATTTTACTAATTGAAACATTATCTATTTCTAGTAATTTATCTTTGCAATTGCAAGCCCGACATTATCCAAGTACAGAGACTGCACTTAAATGTGACTTGTCACACTAACCTATTCCTAGATTGGGAAACTTTGTCAGCTCTGTCAAGAATTGAACCAGAATAGACTATTTCCATTCTGTATTATTTCATCCATACCTTTCATAAACAACTGCCTCTGTTCTATCTCCCTTTCTTTGTATTTCTTTTCTCTAATCTTATTTACTGATGTTTCTTTACTTTTCACTTTCTTTGTACTGCATTCACTATTTTCAACCATCTTGTCTCTTCTTTATTTTAATTTCATTGTTATTTCATTTTCTTCCTCCTACTCAACTACTGTTCTACATCTTTGCTACCAAATCTCTTCTTTGAACATCTCTTCTATAATCTTAATATATAATCTAATACTCTGCTTCACAGCTTTATGTGAAATTTGTTTAGCATACAACTCCTTAAACATACTCTTAACTGCTAACCCACGTATGCATACCTCTCTATGTTTAATTTTGTCTACTTCTGTTTCGCCAACTAATATTCTTTTTAAGTTATATCTTGTAATCTTATACTTGTTTAACTTGTCAAACTTTTTTCATACTAACCAACATGCTAACTCTTCAATATTATTCCAATAGCCCTCATATTTCTTGCAAATGAACAAATATCTTGATGATTCTTCCTCTGTTTTATACTCTTTACATAAGTCTGAATTATACAAGTCTGATGCTTTCTTCTTTAACACCTTAAGCATTGGCAAACTATCAGTAATGCACTTAATTCTAAATGAGATTCTCTTGCTCTTCTCTAATGATTTATACTTGTTTTCTGTTAAATTTCTATTTTCTTTCTACAATCATCTCCAATCACATTATGCTTCTGCATCTGGTTTTAGCTTTTTTGTCACATTTGAGCAATGCCATTCAGCATCATTTATCATGTTCATTAATGCCTTGACAAATTTTCTTGTTGGTATCTCTACTACTGTTTCTCTCCAAAATAATGCATATAGAAATCTCAAGTTTTTCTCAAGCTTCAAATCTATAATTTCAATCTGCTGTGCACCTTCTTTCGCAAGCTTATTTGCTTTTTTGTTCTATAATATTCCACTATATGCTTTGACTTTAACTAATAATAGCTTAATGTTCTTCAACTTGCACATGTCTTTAATCTTTGTAACTAATCTAAAGTTTTTACTTTTACTTCACACTCTAATATTATATAGTGGTTTCTCACTTTTCAGGCTTGCAATTGCTGCTGCACTATCTAATTTAATAACTATCTTATTATTACATGCTACAACTAATATCATCATTCACATTGCTGCTAACTCTGCCTTTGTTGATAATGGCCATTTTGCTATTCTAATTTTCCCTTCCATTAATAGTCTGCTTTTATCTTTGCTAACTTGAACCCAACTTGCACCCATTCTGCACTCATTTTCCTCTTTTACTAGTGATCTGTCTGTATAAAAACTGTAATCTGTACAATCTACTTTTATGTTTTCCTCTAATTGCTTTAATAACACTGTTTCCAGATTATTATCAAAACTTTGCATCTTTAACAGACTAATCTCATGTGCATATACTTTTATTTTCTTATCTATGACTTTTTCTTTACTATTACTTCTATTCTCTGTATAACTCTTTTTATATTTACTTAATTCTTCTGACAGAACTGAAATCTTCTGGTTGTTCTTTTGTCTGATTCCTGGCAGCATGTCTGCTATTTCTTTTTTCTTGACCCAATGCTGGCAGTTACTTGCATCTTTTCCATTATCCAAGTTGCAGTTTTTATATTCACCTAACACTGAATAATTTTGATCTTTAGTTCTTAATATGCTCCAGTGACTTACGAGTACATCTTTCTTTCTTTTTTTAATTACTTTGCCTATCATCGAGTTCATATTCTCTTTATTTACTAGTACCTATTCATGTCTTCTCCTATCTTGTGTTAACTTTTTGCATGTAGATCACATTGTCATAATGTTCATGCTATGTGTTTGAAATTCTGTCCAGACTGTTCTGTCATCTTGATTACTTAACATTTTCTGCTCAATTTCTGAGAACCACTTTGCTTTTCACCCTCTTTGTGTACTTGTTCATAATGCTTTAAACTTCTTCCATATGATCATTCTTTTGCCATCTTGATCAACTAACTGTTGTGTAAAAAATATTCTATACTTCATCAACTTTCTATATGCTATTCTGAATGTTTCTTTTCCTAACACAGTATGTACAGTTTTATCTGTACCATAAACCTGCCAAAGATCACCTTCTCTCTTTACTGTTACACTTATTTTTTTTGCCTTAAGTATAACTAAACATGCTAAATTATTTTTCCAAATATGCTATAAGTTGCTTACCAACTCTGCATCTAAGTTTTCTAACACTAATTCTGCCAGAGCAAAGCCTTGTTTTATTTGTATTCTTGTTATTTCACCAACTTGATTTAGCTCATTTAATTTTCTTTGCAATGATACCAACTGATTATTAAATATCTCTTGACTTAATATCCTACATCTTCCTAGACCTTGATGCATAATTGCACTGTTTTCTGTAGTCGATACTAATCCTACTTTGTTCTTAATTAATCTAATTACTGGTTGATGTAAGCATATTAGCTTCTCTTTAGATGCTTTTGTGGTTTGCAACATATATGCCAATTTTGGTATTATACATATATTATTAATATATATTAACTGACTGATAGTTAACTTCTTAAATTGTATACTATGCATAAACTGCTGTATAATTCTTCTTGCCTTCTTGATAACTAACTTTTCATTTGCTTCTATACTTAACTATACTCCTAACATTCTTGTCAATGCATACTTCTCTTCAACTTGCAGTTGAAAATTGTTTATCAGAACAGAATTTTTATCTCCTTTTGTACTTGAGTTAACTACCAACAGCTTTGATTTGGAACTATTGATTTGAATATCATTGAATCTAAAGAACCTTTATGAAATCTGAACAATCTCTTGCATTTCCTCTTTACTCTTTGCCACCTATGTTGTATCATCAGCATATGCCACTGCAGCTTGTCTTGCTTTTTTCACTTTCACTCTGTTCATTTGCAAGTTTAGCACTTCAAACGTCTCAATTTCATACCCTAGCCACTGATCCTCTTGAATTCTTCTTAATAATAGATCATAAAATATCTTCTAAACTAATGGTAAAATTGTCTCTCTTTGCTCAATCTCATTTCCAGTAATAAATTTCTTTGTCAACTCAAACTCTGTTATAATACTAACTTCTCTTTTGCTATATAACTCTGTGATAAACCTTACAATTTCTATTGGCAGCTTAATTCTCTATAATGCTAGCTGGAATGACTTCATTAATACTAAATCATATACCTTCTTTATGTCTTGTATCAACAATCACAACTCTTTATTGTTTTCTTTTGCATCTTCTCTTAACATTTCCACAATATGAATTGCTTCTTCTGTTGAGTTTCCAGGTAGGCTAACAAAGTTTGGACTCTTGAGTATCTCTTTTCCTTTTATTATACGAGACATTCTTTTTGCTACTATCTTGGTTAAGCATTTTCTGAAAGTTTCTAAAAGTGCAATCGGTCTAACATTACAAAGCTTGTAACTCCAATCTTTACCCTTTGGAATTGGATATATTTGCACTAACTTTCATTTGTATAGTATCTTTTCTAGTTTCAGACATGTATCTGTGACTTTTCTAAAGACTTCTTGTGTTTTAACACTTGCACTCTTGATTAGTTTGTATTTAATGTTTGACATGCCTAATGCTGTTTTATTTTTTGTTTCTCCTATTGCTTCTATTTATTTTTCAATTGTTATTTCTGCCTTTAACTTTTTGTACCACTCTTCTCTAACTTCTGCAAGTGGCTTGTAAAACTCTTTAATTATTTCTTCATCTTCAATGATGTTTCTCTTTTTGAACTGTTCACTGAAATGTTCTTTCATTTGCTCTAATACTGCACTTTGTTCACTAATTAATACATGTCTATCTTCTTTCTGTTTCAACACTTGATCGATTCTGATTTTGTTGTATAGTTTGTCTAGAATACTGGAAAGCATTCTTCCCACTTCTCTATCAATCCTTTTACATCTTCTATCTACTGCAGTATTAATTTCATTTTTTGTACACCTGTCTTCTTCTGTCTTCTCTGCTATTTTTAATGCCTGCTACTGCTTTTTTGTTAACTGACATTACTCTTCAAGATCTGTTATTTTGCCTTCTTCTATATAACCTATTTCTAGGCCATATTCTTTATTTATCTTATCTATCTCTTTATTAACTTTTTCTAAGTTTAGTTTAGTTCTTTCTTCTTTTGCCAACTTCTTAGTTTTTTGCAGTAGTTTACTCAGTGCTACTATTCCTTTGTGCAACATTGTTGTTCTTTTCTTTCTTCTAATATTGCTATTTCTTTGGATTATCTTCTTTTTCAGTATATTTCTGTTCACTGCATCTTTTATTGCACAGGATATTATGTCTTACACTTTGTCTAAATCAGTGCTATATCCAACTTTTTCAAATACTTTAAGTCTACTGTTCTTAGTTAAATAATTTTTAAGATCTACTTGGTAGTTTTCCCAATTTTCTTTTGTTGCCTTCTTATACAAATAAATTGTTCTTGTTATGTCTTTTTTTTTCATTTCTGCTACACTATGTATTTGAATTAAGTATTTGAACATCAACATTGCACAAACAATATTATGATCACTTGATGTTATATATTCTGTGTCAACTATTTCTGCCTGTTCTAAACCTGATTGTAGATCTTCTGTAATCCATATTTGGTCAATTCTTGTCTGTACATTATGTTCTGCCCAAGTGTAACCTTTTAATTCTGGGTTGCAAATTCTATATGTATTACCAAATTCCTGTCTCATCATCCATTTATGTAGTAGAAGTGTTCTACTACAATTACTTTTACTACTACTCAACTTATCTAACTTGCTATCTACTATATAATTAAAGTTACCCATTACTATAAACTACGAGTTACTTGCTCTTTCTATATACATATCTACAATTCTTTGTTGCAACTTTCTTGTTTTTTCTTTGTCACTTGAAGAGATATATACTATTATTATTGTCAATTCTACCTGTTTAAAGTAGAACTTTGCTTCAATCAAGTATTCTTCAAATCTACAAATTTCTCCTATATGTTTCTTTCATTTTTGGCTTATCAATAACCTAACACCTAATCCTTTTTTCTTTATAATTTCACTTTGTGACCAAATGCCTCTATAATAATTGTCCTTTAAACTATATTTCAGCTCTTTACTATTGTTATTTGTTTTTACTAATTCTAAAATATCCACTTCTTCTTTCTTTGCCTACTTAACTATTGTTCTTAGTTTGATCTTGTTACGCTTTATTTCATTTATGTTGTAACATACTATCTTAGCACTTGTTATCCTCTTTTCACTCTTATCATATCTGCTTATACTATATGCCAATTTTCTACTACTGCTCTCTAACTTTATATTTAACAGAGTAGACACTTTTTCTTAAAAAATGCCTATGGCAACTTTCAAAAGCGATCTGAGAGCAGACTTCCTAATTGTCTTTCTTCAATGTTGTCAAGTCTTCTTAATATTCTACTAAAAACCTCTTGTAGTTTACTTTTTTGCTTCTTTACATCAACTGCTTTTGTCTGCATACTATCATTATATTTCCTGTAGACTTCTTTATCTTTTCTTTGCTGATTTTCTTTGTTATTTTCTTCTTTCTTTATATTTTTTTGACTTTTCAATTGTCTTCCATACTGTGTGCTTCTATTCATAAACTGTTCTTTTACATCTTTGTACTTTTTTTTTTTTGTTTCTGTATTTTTGAATGCTCTTCTGTTACATCAATCTAGTCTTGTGTTATAATAGTATGGCTTCTTATTGATGGCCATTAGTAAGTTTTCTTCTGTTTCAAAGTAGACTAATACAGTTTTTCATTAATTTTTGTTTCTATTTACCAAAATATAAACTGCTTTCACTTTAGTTGTTTTAATAATAATACCTCTATTGCTGTTGTTGGAACAGTTTTGATTATTGCTTTATGTGTTGCTTTACTTTCTAATATCTCTCTTGCAAAAGTACCTAGAGTAACTCTACATATTTTGGCTTCTTTAAAATGCACTGACCATGCCTGGTCAAACATTGATTTTCTATCCTTGTTTCTAAACTCAACAGCAAACATTGCTGCTTTGCTATTACCACAACTTTTTCACTGAATGAACCTAATTCTATCATAAAACTGAAGACATTTTCTAATATGTGCTGGTCTTACATCTATTGAGATGTCCCACATTGTATAGATATTGTCTTTTAACTTGCTATCTACATGCATTCTTGTTGGCTTTTCTGTATAACTTTGTTCTTTTATTTGTTCATTTCATATTTGTTCACCATTTGTAGTTACTTCTGATTTCTTCTCTTCTTTGTGTTCCACTTCTACTTCGTCTGTCTTATGTTTCTTGCTTGTCTCTATATTATTGGCTATGTTCTTCTACTGCTCGTTTTCTTCTATCTTAACTTCTTTTTCTTCTTTATTTTTCATTACTAAGCTCTTTCTTGCTTGCTTCTCTAGTGTATCATAATCCATGCATTCACATTCTTGCTCTAGTAATATCTCTTTCTTTTCTTTGTCTTCACTTAATTGCTCTATACTATTCTTTTTTGGTTTTTCACTGTCTCTTACTTATACATACTTACAGTAATTATATACTTCAATTAGATTTCTAAACACACAAACTAAAACTGCTTCAGTGTCGACTAGTTTGGCCAATTCTTCATTTTTTCTTAATACTTTTGATTTATGACTATCTAATAATTCTTTCTGTACTCTGTCAGATTTGTTAAACATATCATGATACTTTTCTAATTTCTTATACCAGTCAATCTCTGTAGATACTAATTGAACTTTTTGTGTTACACTTCTTTGCATTATTTCTATATCTTATCTGTATAAATTCAACACATGTCTTACTATATATATTTATATTTATTTGTTTATCTACAAGATTGTGTGTTTGTTTATTTGTTTTGTTGTGTTCACTGTTTACTCTGTCTTGCTTTATGTGTTACATGTGTAATCTACAGTACAGGGTTTTTGTGTATTTCCTTTTTTTGACAAAAAATTATCATCAAAGAGCAAAAATTTTCTCTAAAAGTCAAGACTGGCTACTATATTGTTGTTAGCTTAGTTTACTATTCTAATAAACTTTATCTAATTTCTTCTTAGCTTTAACTTTGCTTAGTTGACAATAATACTTTTACTTGCTGGCTATTGTGTTTTTTATAATTTTCTTTCTGTTCTAATTTTAGTTATGAAGATTAGTGAAAAGAGTTTTTGTATTTTGTATTTTATAATCTTAGTATATCTTTAATATATAGTATATTAATATATACAACTAAAATTACTAATAAAAATATGAGCAAAACCTTACCTTAATACTAAAAAAAAAAAAAAAAGCAACATGTTATAGTTATCTAACACTTGCAGTCACAAGAGTTATCTGTTTAATTGCTATATTATACTATTTCTATCTTTGTAAAGTTTATTAAAATCTTAGTACCTATCTTCCTAGCATCTTTTTTATCATTTTCTATTAGCCACAACTTAGAACTAGCAGTCTTATGCCAGACTACCAATTCAAATAGCTTAATATAATATATTTCTGTATTTATTTTTCTCTGATAAGTCTAGTAACCTAATTGGTTATATGCTTTTTTATATATATTTGCTATTTGGTTTTAATTTTCAGTTTTTATAAAGATGTTTTATAAACTTCAACTAGTCTAATAGTATTGTTAAAAGTTTATACTACTTCTTTATTTAGAAATTTTCAAATAGGTTTCTATTACCTTAGTTCCTTAGTCTTCTACACTTAGTAGTCTTACTTAAGCAACATTAGTTATATATTCTTTTATATATATATAATATTACACTTCACATAGATGTTTCAAGCTCTCAATGTTAGTAGGACCTGACTTGGTATATTTGGATTACAGTTGCATGAGGCTAACTGATCAATAAAAGACAGTTACTATAATATAAATATAATTTCCAAATTTTATTATAGGTGGAATTTGAACCTTAGACCTGCCACTTAGAAAATGACAACCTAACTACTATTAGGATTAATATTCTTTGTACTTCTATTTTTTTTTTTTTTTTTTTTTTTTTCCTTAAGCAGTCACACTAGTACTTTATTAAGATTTTGAAATTACATTTGCAATTACATAAATATTCTTAATATCTAAGTCTAGCATCACCTGGCCACCTTAAAGGTATCTAAGTGCAACCTGCTGCATTACTTCAAGCAGAAGTAAGCTACTTGTCTAACTACTTAAAGTCCATAATAGAAGGATCTTTTCCCTTCTACGACAAGTCCCAAAATTGTCTTCTGTGTTTCTGTTCTGATTTGTTTTTCTTTTTCTCTTGTTTTTTCTTTCTTTTCTTCTATCTTTTGCTGATTTGCCTTTTTTCCTTTGTATGCTCTCATTTTTTTTTTCTCTTCTCCTCTTTTTAATCTACCTGTTATTCCTATTTTCCTTTCCCATTTACTAATTTTCTCATATCGGACTCTCCATATTTGCTTATAAAATGTATTCCAGACTGTATTTGCTATTACACTTGTGAACTGCTATCTTGACTTTATGTTTAAGAGCTGCTATAATCTATTTTGTGTTTTTTTGGAATTAGACCTTTAATTAGAGCCTTTCTCATTTTCACTTCTTCTTTTTCTGTTTTATCAAAGAGCATAGTATATAACATATATGAAGGGACTCTGATTTTTTCCTCTTCACTAAGTCTTTTTTAGGCTGTTGCGATGGTTACTTTTTGTATTCTTTTTCATAAGTTTCTTTGTCTCTTGCATGCTGCTAAATGCATCTGTATTTCTTTAACTTTATCTTTGCACACTTGGCATTTAGTTATTGTATATATATCTGGTCTTCTTTTGTTGAGTTTTTCTAGGGTCAGAAGTTTGTCTATTACATATTTTATGAATGTGCTTCTTCTTGCACTAATTCTTCTTGTTGTACAATGTACCCTTTTTGTCATCTTTAGCCTTTTCCAAAAGAATGTCCAATCATAAATTGTAACTTCTGACTCAGGTTCTAGTTCTTTAATTGCTTTTGTTTCTCTCCATTCTGCTCCTAGTTTTGCATTTGTTATTAGCTTACATAACAATCTTGCTGGTATGTCAGTTTGTTTGTTTTCCCACTCTAAGCAGTACTCTATTTCTTTACAACTAACTTCTTTAACCATATTATTTTCTTGCTTGTTGCTTCTTTCTTTGCTAGGCAATCAGCTTTGTTATTTCATTTATTTTTATTATGACTTTTAACTTTAATTAACTCTATCTGAATGTTTTTTGTTGTAATAAGGTTTCTAATCTTCATTATCCATATTGTGTTCTTCTTTCTGAGAATCTTGTTTCTATCTGTTTGTTCTAAACCTCTATTAATGTTTCTTATTGTTGCATTACTATTTGTATATATTTCTACTTGTTTTTCTTTTGGTATCGTTAATATTGCTGCCTATATTGCTACTAGCTCAGCTATTGTTGATGTTTGCCATCCTTCTAGGCCTATTGTTATTTCCTCTTCTGGCCATTCTTGTATTTCGTTTGTCTGAACCCATCCTATACCCATTCTATTTTTTGTTACTGTATTTTCTTTGGACTTCATATTTGCTATACTGTCCGTATATATTATATACTTGTTCTTGTCTCTTGTTATATTTCTTCTTAGGGCTTCTATTATTTTTTGGTTGATGTTCTCATCTAGTTTTTGCTGTTTAATGATTTCTATTTTTAGCTCCTCTATTGTTCTAATCCCTTCAAGTTTTTGTTCTTCAGCTTATATTCATTTTATCTTTGCTATTTCTGTTATCTGGTCTATTGCTATATTAATTTTGTTACTGCCCTTCTTTATTAACACATCTGGAACTTTGTTAATTTTGTTGTTTATTCTGATCCACTGTTGGCAGTTGTCCTCTGTGTTCTTGTCTGTTCTGATGCAGCTCTCACATCTTTTTATTTCAACTGCTAATTCATTTTTCTTGCTTTGCATTTGCCAATGTTCTACTAACAATTTTTTCTTCTTCTTTTTAATTATTTTCTCCAGCTGTCTATAGTCTTGTGCACTATATAATATCTATTCTTTTCTTCTCTTGTTCTCTGATATACTCTTCCATTTAATTTGCATTGCTTGCGTATTATGTCTATTCATCTTGAAGTGTTCTTTGACCTCTTTATTTTCTACTTTGCTAAGTACTTTTTGTTCTATTGTTTTGAACCAACTTGCTTTTTTCCTCTTGCTTAATAGGTCTTGATAATTTTTTAACTGCTGCCATGTAACTAATCTTTCTCCTTCTGTATTGAGCAGTTGGTTTAGGTATACCAAACCTTCTTCATTTATTTGACTTCCACATCTTTTCTATAAATTGATGTTTACAAGTTTACTTATTTTGGTGCCGTATCCAAACATTATCCATAAATTGTCTTCTGTTCTTATGTTTATCTTTAGTTTTCTTGCTTTTAATATTGTTAAACAAGCTAAGTTATTCCTCCAGCTGTCTGCATTCTCTGATATCTTCTCTACTCTTCATATGTCTTCTGTTAGGCCTGCTCTTTAACAGCCTTGTGTTATTCTTAACTTTGTTAACTGTCCAAGTTCATCTTGTCTATTTAATCTTGTTATTAACCCATCTACTTGTTTCATTATTATCTCTTGTCATAGTGTTCTACAGCTTCCAAGGTCTTTGTGTTCTATTATGCAGTTCTCTAACATTTTTTGTAAATTACTTTTCTGTTTTGCCAAACTTATTATTGGTTGATGTATTTCTTTTAAGCTTCTTTTTGACATCTTCATTAATTGTAATATGTAACTTAGCTTTGGTATTATAACTATATTGTTTATGTATGCAATTTGACTCATTGTCATTTTTTTGTATCTAAGGTTCCTCACTGTTTGACTTATTATTCCTTTTGCCTTTTTTTTTACAAGTGTTTTACACATTCTATTATTAAGCCATATTCCTAGTAATCTGACTATCTTATTTCTTGATTATTCTGTTATTCTGCTTTTTCCAATTATCAATTCTCTTTCTTTTTTCTTTAACTTTGTGTTCATTATTAGCAGCTTTGATTTCACTTTATTTATTTTTATATCATTCATTATAAAGAACTCTTCTGCTATCTCTAAGGTCTTTATTAGCTGCTGTCTACTACTTGCAATTCATGTTGTATTTTTAGCATATGCAATTGTTGCTTGACGATACCTTGTATTATTGTTGCATTGCATATTTTTCTTTATTTGTTGCTCTACTGTATAGCCTAAGCTTTCATCTTCTTGTACTCTTTCTAATAATAGATCATAAAAGAGTTACTATATTAAAGGTAATATCACTTCACCTTGATCTATACCATCTCTTGCTATTATTTCTTCTGTTAGGCCATAGGCTGTAATGATTTTTAATTGCCTTTTATAAAACAGATTTAAGATATATTTCACTGTTCTTTTAGATATTTTAACCCTTCACAATGCTAGTTCAAGACTTTCAAGTAGAACTGAATCAAATGCTTTTTTCATATCTTGTAATAGTATCCATACTTCTTTGTTCTTTTCTCTTACTTCTTCCATTATTATATTTAAGATATGTACTGGTTGTTCTGTTGAATTACCTGAAAGGCCTGCATAGTTTGGTCTTCTAAGTATTTCTTTTTCCATAAATACTCTGGCTAGCCTTTTTGTTACCACCTTTGTTACAATCTTTCTGAATGTTTCTATTAATGCTATTGGTCATATATTGTTTAAACTATATCTTCATTCGACATCTTTTGGTATCAGATACACTTGTGCTATTTTCTACTTAATGGGTATCTCTTCTGCTTCTAGACACAGATCTGTGAAGCTTCTGAATACTTCTTGTGTTTTTTCTCCTGCTTACTTTATCAAAATATAGCTTATTTCTGATATATCTAAAGCTGTTCCTGTCTTTAGCTTCTTTAGTATTTCTTCACATTCTTTTTCTTTAATTTCTTGTTCGATTTTTGCATACAATTCTTCTTTTATGTCCCTACATGGTTTGTATATCTTTTTCCACTTTTCTGACATTTCTTCTAGCTTGGTATTTCTTTTCCTAAACTGCTTCTTGTAGTGTTCTGCTATTCCTTTTCTGACTTCTTCTGGTTTCATTAGCAATATTGTTTCTTCTTCATTCTGTTTAATGAATCTGTTGAGTATTATCTTCTTATATGGTCTATTTAGTAGACTTGCTATTATTTTTCCTTAATTTGTCTTGATCATTTTGCATCTTTTATCTATATTTTCTTCTATTTGTCTTCTTTGGACTTGCTTTATTCATTCATTTTTCTTTCTTGTAATAGTTTTTTCCAACCTTTCATATCTTCTATCCATGCATTTGACCATTGTCTTTGCAGTTTTGGCAGTTTTGCCTCTATTTCTTTGTTTAGTTCTTTTAATTGTTCGTTTATTTTGCTTCCTTCTTCTTCTGTCACTTTTTAGTTCTTTTTTGTCTTTGCATATTTAATTAGTCTTTGTACTTTGACCAAGTTTTCTTCTAGTTGCTGCTCTTTCTGGCTTCTTCTTCTATTCATTCCTGTATTGTATATTTTCTTCTTGAGTATGTGTTTGCTTGCTGCTATAATAATTGCTTCTTCTATTACATCTCAGATATTATTTATTTTGTTTAATCTTTTATCTTTGTTTTGCTCTTTCCTTTGAGTGTTCTTTAGGATTTCTTTAAATTCTAGTTGCTTTTGTAACTCTTGTGTATAGTTTTCCCAATCTTCTGTTTTTGCTTAATCATACAAATATAATGTTCTTGACTGTTTCTTTCTCTTAACCTCTGCTTCACTTTTTTCTGCTATTACATGTTTGATCCATATTTCTGCTTTTATTATTTTATAATCGCTTTCTGTAATTTCTTCTGTTTCTTCAATTTTTGCTTTTTGCAACCTAGTTGCTAGTCCTTCTGACACCCATATATAGTCAATTCTTGTTGCTGCTTCTTCATTTGACCATGTATATTGTTGCTTTGTTGGGTGCATATCTCTGTATGTATCACTAAAATTCTGCTTTTTCATCTAATTAAAAATTAGCAGTCTTTTGTAGTTTGCTTGTACTTCTATTTTTAATTTTTATTAAAATTTTATAATATATAGATTTAAATAAATTATTTATTAAAAGGTATAATGATTTAGTAAAGTGAACAGATTATTAACCTTTAAATAGTAATTTTAGTACTTAATTCTAACAAATAACAAATTTTGAAAATTATATTTGTATTATAGCAACTAACAGTCTTATAATTAGTTAGATTGACATATCTGTAATTTTTAGTTACTGTTGTTCTACTGAAAATATCAACTCTAAAATTCCCTATTCATAGGGTAAACGAAAGTCTCTCGCATAACGTCGGACAAATTAGTACTCAAAAGAGGCGTTGGATTTGGGCGAGTACTAAGGGTAAGTATTTCTTTATTAGATATACTGCGAGAC
>CAJVQA010006102.1:0-15298 GCA_910591915.1 Cetraspora pellucida
TTTTCTTTTGCTTTTTCTTTTTCTTTAAGCTTTGTTTTGTCAAGATGTATACAGTCAGAGTCAGTACAAGTGTAAATATGGTAGTTAGCATGTCGAATAGCCTCGTTATGTATTGTTGAAGGTTGTGAGGTTCAGTAAAGAAAATTTTAGTAGGAAGAAGCTCTTTAAGATGTTTAATAAACTGTTGTCAAAATTGAAACCTTAGTACATTTTTGACTTTAGTTTTATTAAGAGGTTCAGTAAATTTTCGATTATATAAGAGAAAAAATTTTTTGAACTATTCATCAAAGGAATAAACTTTTAGGAATGTTAAAAAGAAGGTAAATATTGAATCTGTTATCCATTTTGATATTTAAATATTGTTCTTTTTTGTTAATTGTTGTTACTAATGAACTAACTGTAAACCTTTTTGGTCTGAGTTTGATGTTCTTAGCAAATTTGGTATAGTTAATAGATTGGTAGCTATTGGATAAATAAAGATGGATTCTGGCAAGATTGATACAAAATTGTAAGTGGTTTTGAGTCCTATATAGAGGGATAGTAGCAGATGATACAAAGATTTTAGGATAGTAAGTTTGGTAAATAAGATGGTAGTAAATTTATGAATTAGTTTTTTGAGACTTCCTTCTAAAATGTTAAAAGGAATTGTAGCCTTATAATCAATATCTGGATTGGTTTTGAAGATAATATCTAAAAGGAATTTAGGTCTTTTTCTAGTCATTTGACAGATAATATAATAGAAGCTAGCTGTAAGAGCTTTTTTGTTTTCAGTAGCTGGCTTAATTTCTTTTCTAGAATAGAAGTCAAAAAGATGTTGTTTAAGAAAGTTAAATAGGTCACAGGAGAGTTGTATTTGCAGTTTTGTATTATTTTTTATTTCAGTTGTAACTGGAAAGTTGGTTAATCAGTCAAATGTTGGGTTAGTTTTAATTTTAGTATTAAGAGGTAGAGATTGGTTTTGTTAAGATTGTTGTTGTTGTTTCTGTTCTTGTTGTTGTTGTTGTTATTGTTGTTGTTGTTGGTTTTGTTGTTGTTGTTGTTGTTGTTTTGTAGTTGTTGTAGTATCATCAATGTTCATGTTAATGTCTCCATTATTTTGGTTATCATTGAGTAGTGTGAGGGGATTAAGGTGAGAGATAAGTGGGTTTTGGAGGTATTGTTTTGTAATTGGATTTTGGAATTGTTGTTTAATAAGTGTTTGTCAAAGTTTGTTAGCAAATAAAGTAGTATTACTAGAAGATTGTTGTTGAGTTTTTTTGGAAGAAACTTGTTGAAAATTAAGTTGGTTTTCGATACAGGATTTATGGTAAGGTTTGTCATTAAAGAGCAAAGCATTATTTGCTAGATAATGTTTGTTATTAGTTAGTTTACAAGTAATAGATTAATTACAAGTAGGGCAAATATGTTGATGTGTAGATAGTGAAGGAGATGAAATAGGAGATGTTAAAATAAATTTAGTAGAGTCAGCAATATTTGTTGCAATTTGTTTTTTGTCCTTTGATTTTTTAGTAAGTTGTCTGAATTCAGTTTGTTTATATATTAGGTTTTTTTGTAAGAAGAAGTTAGTATGAAACTTGCCACAAATGCAAGTAACAATGCTGCTAGTTGTAGGAGCTTTAATGTAGTAATAGCATTTAGTATTGCCTTTAAGTTCAATATTGAAGCAGTTGTTTAGTTGCTTGCCAGTAGAAACTGGACAAGAGGTTAGTGAAGTCTCTTCATTGACTCCAATTCCAAAACTTTTAGGAAAGTTTTCATAAAAATAGTCAAGATCAACAGAGCTTGTTCAGAAGCTTTAAGAGTAGGCATATTATAATTAAGCTAAGATAGCTTAAAAACTAGATTTGTTTTTTTTTTTTTTTGAAGTAAATTAGAAATAATAATATTACAAGAGTAATATCTATTTTTTGAATATATTATTAGGGCTGCTATGGTTATTGTAGTATATATAACCTTGTGTGGCCTGTACTAATACCTAAATTTGAATGTACTAAAAATTGTTAGAACTAAGTTTTTTGAAACAATTTTTGCTATTTTGTGATTTCTAACTTGTTTAGAAAAAATCTGAAAAATGTAGAATTATGATAGAAGGCTATTGGTCAATTAAAAAATTTTAATGGGTACTTGAAAAGTGAAATTTCTGGGGCACACCTGCAAATTTTTCTAAAATTGCCTTTGAAAAAACCTGCAAAGACAGGTTTTAAGTTTTGCCTTTTTGTTGATAACTTGATGAGTTTTTATCTTTTAAAATGAAATATATATTAAAATATTCGTCTTGATAAGCTTAACAAAATACTTATAGTCAACAGAGTATGTTTAATTAGTAAAATTATGAGCAAATAGACAAAAACCAAAAAGATGATTTTTGTAACTTTCCGTAATAGCTAAGTATTATTGAAACTTTAAACATAGCCACCCAGGAGCAGAAAGATATGCTGAACAACTTTACATAAGAGTACAAATAAGGTTAACTTAGTAAAATACTTGAGAATAATTAAATGTTTTTAGCAAAAATTTGGTATAAGTGATCTGCAGAAAGAGTTGCTATTTTTTTTGCATGTTCCAATATAAATTTAAAGACCTCAATGATTAATATTTGATAATTTTCATTTTTTTCATTAAATTTTTTATCAGGCTGATAAAGTGATAATCACTGATTATCAAAGACTTAATCGAAGAAATTTATTAATTATTTTTAAATACAGATATGTTTTATAATTTTTTAATATTTTTTGCAGGGTTTCTGAATTTTGGGCCAGCCTCATCAGAACAAAGTGATGACTTCAATAATAGGTTTTTAGACTCAGTCACTGAAATTCAAACCAATATTCAGATTGCAAGTACTATCAACTTCTTTTATAAAGAGTCATTTTCTTATATCAGAAATGTATTGCAATGAAGAATATAGTTTTTAGTAACTGAAATGTTGTTTGTGTAAATTTCTCCTGTTCCTGGTTTTGTGCAATAACATTGTGCAGGTACTTATAGTTTATAGACGATTCAGATATGGATATACAAAATCTTGGATCTGATTGTATGCTTGATTCTTGTGACTTTATCTCATGATTTCTAAATCTGTATGTCATATAAATGATATCATGTTTGTATTTTAAAATGTTTAGACTTTTTTATTTAATCATTAATTTGAACACAGGCTTATACTATTTATTATTATTTTTTTTAATCTAATTAGTTGATCTAATCTTATAACTTTATTTTAAGATCTCTATATTTATACTCTATAAGACTTTTTTCTATTAATATAATAAAAAAATACAAATTAGATACTTGTAATCAAAAGTTTATCCTAGATTATAATAATATTAAATTTATTTATTTATTATTATAGTTTTTAATTTTATAATTTATATATGAAATTATTTTTGTTTTTATTTGCTTTTGTTTGTTATTTTGACTATATTATTATTATTGAAATTATTATATTATATAAATCTTCTGCTTCACTTAATTTAAATAAATTAGTCTTGTAGTTATATTATGCATTATTTTTAATTATTAATTAATGTATATCAGTTTTTAATTAAAAAATATCATGTTATTTTCAATTGGTATAAAATTTGCAAATTAAACAAAAATTATCAAAAATATTTATATATAACTAAAAATATTTAAATTTATATAAACTATATTAAAATTTACTAATGGAACTAAAAATATTTGCTATAAATATAACAAAATTTTCTTTCTACAAGAGCAAAATTTAGTACTATAATTTGGTTTTCAGTAACTGAAAAAATTTGGATAAGGTTTTTGATTTTAACTATTATTATTTGCATTATTATTTTAGTTCAAATTATATCAGTAAATTTTTTTTAACCTTCTTAGTTTTAATAAAATTTAATTAAATTTTAAAAATTTTTTTATTTACTTTAAAAATATATAAATTAAATGTTCTTAGGTATTCTTGAATTGAGCATTCTTTGTTGAATGTTTTTGAGTTAAGCATTTTTGCTTAATATGAATTATATAACTTGAATGTTGAACATTATAAGTTTGATATTCCTGAAAAATAGAAATAAGATATGTAATATGTTACTTGATGAGATTTTTAATATTTTCAAATATTTATTATAACATTCTCAATTCATCAAACTTCATTTGTTTTTTCTTTGTACATATATGTTTCTAATATCTAATCAAAAGTTTTACAGATTAAAAAAGAGTAACTTTGTGGATTTATTAGTAAAAAGAGAAAAAAAACAAATAATAATAAAAGAATATTTTTTATAAATTATTTATCAATTGGTAGAAATTGAAAAATGATAGACATCAATTAATAATCAACATAAATTGAGAAATACACATAACAGTCATATCAGTTTATTCTATTGTGAGTACTGAAATTTGTCCTACCATTATTATAGTTACCCATAATTGATCATTGCATATAGAACCCACCACCTACCTAGTAATTGGTTATATAAAAAATAAAATTTATCTTACTTTTTTTCTTTTATTATTTTTGTTATATTTATTATTTTGGATAGAATGACAGTATATAGGGCATTTGGTTCTTAGTTATTATAATAGAAAAAAGGGTTTTAGAGATGAAATATTGTGAATAAATAATGTAAAAAAAATAATCCTTAAGTGTAAATAAAAGTTTTATTATAAATAAAGGGCCTTCTGTTCAGGAAGGAAAATAAGAAGTATAGGTGATATTTCCAAATAAATACAATTTTATACAATAAACTTAAGTATTAAACTCATATTACAAATGAAACTATTACTATTCCAAACTGAAAACTATTATTAAAACACTTGTTATTCATATTATTTGTTTGTTTAACACCACTAAACTGCATTTTGATTGTTTACTATAAGTTATATGACCAAGCTGTTAATGCAAGAGAAGGACTCAAATCATATTCAATGTTTTATAACTCCAAGTAATACAATAATATCATATATTAGGGGTCTGTGAATTGCCTATTTTTAAGGCCTGGCCTGGCCTGCTTTTAGGATTAAAATTTTTTTCTGGCCCAGCCTAATTTGCAAAAATTTCTTATATAATTTTACAAAATTTTAAACCCACACTGGCTCACAATTATAAAATTTTGCAAATTTTTTGACCTGACCTGGTTCATAATTATAAAATTTTGCTTTAGGTTCAACTTGAGTCACAAATTTTGATGGCCAGACTGAACAAGACTGTGGGACCCAATGCAGGTCTCTATTATATATATACCTGTAGATATAAATATTAGTTCTGGTTCAACCTTATAAAGATGAAGTCCAAAAAAAATAGAGATAAGAAAATAATAATATTTAAAGTTCTTGATATTTACTATAACATTTTAGAAGATCAGGCTGGAGTAAAAGTTGATCTAGATAAACTTTTTCAAGAGTTAGAGAGCAAATGCAATTTTATTACAAGAAAATAGTCTTGTTACAAAAAAGAAACTATTAAAATAGGATCTTGTTAAAACAATAGAATCATTATTAAAAAGAATGAACAAGAAACAAAAGTTAGAGCTTATAAAAATGATGATGATGACTACAATAATAATAATAACAATAATAATAGTGATGATAATGACAATAGTAATGACAATAATAATAATAACATCATATATAAAGACTATAATAGAATTAGTATTAAAAAGAATGACCAAAAAGTCTTTGAATATTATTAAAAATCTGTAGAGATAGTAAATGTTAATAGAACTAGGAAAGTTGGACATTGTTATTAAAATGAAATCAGAGCTAAAAAGAATGAATGTAAAGTCTTTGAACATTATCAAAAATTCTCAAAAATGGAGAATACTAATGCAACATATTATGTTAGATCTTATTATAAAAATGAAATTGAAGTTGAAAAGGATAACCATCAAGCATTGAATATTGTTAAAGTTGACAATGATAATAACAACAATAATGATGCAATCTGTAATAAAGAAGACGATAATAATAACAATGATAATAATATGATCTGTAATAAAAATGTTGATAGGACCAAAATTGAAAAGGATGAAAACAAGAAAATTGGAATTAAAGAGACCAAATGTAAGGTATTTAAATATTTCCAGAGAGTTACTGAAGATAAGAACCCTAATATGCAAAGCCATCGATGATTCACATTGTAAAACTTAAACAAAGTCTGTGAAGATTAAAATAAGAAAGTTAATTATTTTAAAAAGTTGATTCAAGATAACCAGAAAGTAATAAATGAACCTACCATAGTTAAAAAAAATTGTCAATCTAAAGGACCCTTTATTCTGAAACCTAGAATAAATCAAGTAGTTGGAGTTAAATCTAATACAAAAGAAAGAAAATCATGAAGATTTAAAAAGTAGAAGCTGGATAAAAAAAATATAATCTGATAAAATTAGTTAAACCTACCTCTCAAGAGAAAATAATGCTAAACAAACTTGAATCAATACTATTAGGAAGAATATCATCACCAGTAAAAGAGGTTGATAAAGCTAAACCAATGCTGATGGAACCAGAGCTGCCACCAAAAAAAGATGATGATAACAGAGGACAAAAACCTAAAGAAAATAATGCATGTAAATTGAGGTTAGAAAAATATATTAAAAACAGAAAAAATGAAAAACAAAAAGAAACTTATTTCCTATAATCGATCTATGAAGAACCCTACTACTAAGCATGATGATTTGAAGTTTCTATAATGCTCCTATTTGCATGGTACACATAAACTAAGTGGTGGAAAAATGTAAGCCCCAAAATTCGTCTTACAATTATTACAGTTACCTATGATTAATTGTTGCATATAGGCACCATCACCTACTAAGTAAATGGTCATATGAAAAGTAAAATTTATCTTACTTTTCTTTCTTTTATTACTTTTGTTACATTTATTACTTTGGGTAGAAACAACAATATATAGGGCATTCAGTACTTAGTTATTATAGTAGAGAAAAGGGTTTAGAGATGAAATATTGTAAATAGATAAGGTTACTTGCAATTGAATTTTCAGTTAACATCACTTTTAGAACTCTTGGGTAGAAGGAGGAAGGGAGGGGAGATAAAATGAAACGAACATATAGAATAAACAAATATGAGACAATTTGATTGGTCATGTAAATCAAGAGATTGGCGAGAGTTATCCAGCATTTTGATTGGTTGTTCATTTCTCGAAGGAGCATTCAGCTGAGGGGGAGTGACGTTAACCAAAGAATCAACTTTGAAAAGCCTAATGTAGAGGAAATAATTCTTGAGTGTAAATAAAAGTTTTATTATAAATAAAGGCCTTCTGGCCATGGGAAAAGTAAGAAGTATGGGTGATACCCCCAAGTAAATACATTTTCGCACAATATACTTAAGTATTGGACCCATATTATAAGTGAAACTATAACTCAACTCAAACTAAAAACTATCGTTAAAATACTATTATCCATATTGTTCATTCATTTGACACCCACTAAACTGCATTTCAATCATTCACCATAAGTTACATGACCAAGCCGTTAACGCATGAGAAGGACTCAAACCTGATTCGACATTTCATAACTCCAGGCTAAATAAGTAAAGAAAGAACAAGAGAAGGCAAATGTTAATAGAAGAATAGGTTAAAGAAAGGACTTAGAAAGAAGAGAAGAATAGTACTTACCTACGAATAAACCACCCAGCCAAATCTAACATGCCTATTTCGACTTAGCCGCCATAGGTTATGCAAGAATTGAAAAAAATTAGTGACAGACTCATTGATTTACTGAATTACACTATATATCATGTTTTAACTATTCTTGGAATTAATTTCAATAATTCAAAGGTAACTATTTTTAAAGCATAACACATTGGACGTCTGATAGTATATATAGCATACATAATACACATAATAAATGTAGCATTTAAAATTAATTTATATGTAACATTGTGCAAGAACCAATTTTTGTTAGAATGCTAAAGACAGTTTTATAATCAAAAATTTGAGATAATAATATATTTATGATTTAATCTGGAATATTTTGAAACATTTTTCACATACTGTAATGTTCATGGCACATTATTAAGTGCTACAACCTATATATTCACTAAATGCAATACTGATACTCTTCACATCACCTGTTCATAATTTCATGCAACTGTGTTACAAAGCTATCTTATTATATAAAGTTGAGCATCGTTATCAAAATGGAATAGGTGTTGAAAAGATGAACATAAGGCATTTATTTATTATCAAAATCTTATATATAGGACATGCTAGCAGAATGTAGGCTGATATAGGAAATGTTGATGCGATAAATCAAGTTGGGCACACAATTGGAGTTAAAAAAGATGACCACAAAGTATTAGAAAATTATCAAAGATCAGTTTATGTGGGTAATGCTGTTATGATAAATCAAGTTGAAAATTGTTATTTCAACAGAATTGGAGTTGGAAAAGATGAATATAAGGCATTCAAATATTATCTAAAATCAGCTACGATTGAAATGTTGCCTCGATAAATCAAATTGGTTATTGTCATCTAAATGAAATAGGTGTCAGAAAAAAAATGAACTTAAAGCATTTGAATATTATAAAAATCTACAAGTACAAATGATGCTGAGAAAATATATGAATATCAGGCATTTAATAGTATCAAAATTTTGCTGAGATGAGAAATGTTGATGCAGTATATCAAGTTAGCTATTATTATCAAAATGGAATAGGTGTTGAAAAAGATGAAAATGAGGCATTTGTTCATTATTAAAAATCTACTACTTCAGGAAATGCTGATGTGATATATCAAATTGGAAACTGTTATCAGCATAGGATAGGTATTGAAATTGATGAATGTAAGACATTTACTTATTATAAAAGTCTGCAAAGATGGGAAATGCTATTAAGATGTATAGACTTGGATATTGTTATTAATACGAAATAGGAGTTAATATAAGGTATTCGAATATTATCAGAAATCAACTGAAATAAAAATATTGCTGCAATATACAAGCTTGGATATTGTTATCTCAACAAAATATGAGCTGAAAAAGATGAATATAAGGCTGTTGACATGATATATCAAGCCAGATATTGTTATCAAAATGAAATAGGAGTTGAGAAAGACGACATAGTGCATTTGCTTATTATAGTATTATCAAAAATCAGCATATATAGAAAATACCAATAGAATTTATATTTAAAAAGACAAGCAGAAGGCATTCGAATATTACTAAAAATTAGCTGATATAGAATAAGCATCATGAAAGATGAGTATAAAGCTTTTAAGCATTATCAAAAATCTGCTAGTATGGGTCACATTATTGCGATTAATAAAGTTGGAAATTCTTATCTTTATCGAAAAGGAATGAACATAAAGCACTCGAATATTATCAAAAACTAGCTGATATAGAAAATGCTAATGCAATATACCAAATTGAATATTTTTATTGCAACAGAATGGGAATTAAAAAAAATGTACATAAGGTATTTAAATATTATCAAAAATCAGCAGACAAAGATAAAGCTTCTGCAATGAATCAAATTGGTCTTTGTTATATTAGTGGAATAGAAGTTGAAAAGGATAAGTACATGGTGCTCAAATATTATCAAAAATCAGCTAATATAGGTAATGTGCTGAGTATAGTACAGTACGCAAAAAATATTATAGACAAAATTATAAAACCACTTTTATATTCTAAGTAAAATTATTTCTTGCGAAATTTTGCATACAGATAGTTTATATATTATATGTGTACTAAACATATTACATATGCTATACACACTCACACTATATGCACTATACGTTCTGTATGCACCATGAACTAAAAAATCTAAATATCATATAAATGGCACATCACTAAGTGTAATTTCAGATTAAGGCATAAAGGAAGAGACAAGAGTTAGTGTAAGAATAGGTTTAAATAAAGACTCAAAAAGGAGACCAGTGCTTACCTATGGACAAGAGCCCAACAGCCAAATCTAATATGCCTATTTCGACTTTGCCACATGGTATGCGAGAGTTGGATTAGATTAGCAACAGATTTACTGAATTCTAAGCTGACAATATATTTTTTAGTGCATATTACTAATTTATCCTCAAAAATACAGAAATAGCTACAAGGTATGCACCAATATACTGCACTTTAGATACTTCGTTTTTGATAGGAATATGCTTGTATCAGAGGCTCAGATCAGATATAATATATTTGATTATTAATTTTACTTTTTACCTTCTAATTTCACATATTCACATTAAGGAAAGGGAGTGCTAACAATTGAGAATCCTCTTCTTTAGCAAGCCCATAAAGATTACATATTTTTCAAAAACTTTATTGTAAAAATAATAATATTTCTTCTAAAGATCTAGTTAATAATATTGAGTCTTTTGATACAAATAACTAAAGTATGTTTTTGAACTCTGAATTATTGTGTAAAATGTATTTTTCATCATTACATATAATAGTAAGCAATGTATCATTTTTTATTTTCATGTATGCATTTAGGTTCATTTTTTATAAATTTAGAAATGGTGGTTTTTATAAGATATGATTTATGTTGTATGTAGATCAATATGTGTTTTAGACAATCTCCTTTTATAAGGGTCATAAGTAGTGATGTACAAATTTTAATTTTTTCAAATTTCATATGCATTGCCTATCACTAGTTATAAGGCTATAAATATGAGGATTATTTAAAGCAAGATAGTAATTTATATGAGTCATATAAGTTTTGCTTTATAAATTTATTAGTAATCAATTTAAAAACTACCTAGCTTTAGATGATCTCTAAATATAGAAATAATTATGCATATTGGCTTAGCTATTCAAAATCATAAATTATTTCCAATTTGGGAGTCTTACCTGTTTTTAAAGCAGATACATTACTATGATCAAACAAAATCTTATAGGAGGAAAATTATCTGATTGGCTAATGTAAATAAATTGTCTAAATAACTTATTTATATATACATCTTTTTGAAAATATAATGTTTCACTAATAAAAAATCACAACAAAAGCCATTTTTAGCTTTAAAAGAATGTTTATATTCACTGTAAAAAATAATCTCAAAATAATTTTAATCCAAACAAACATTGTTTAGAAAACAAAATATATCTGAACAATCTTAGATTATGCTAAAATAAAATAAATGTGAACATTTTTGCTTAAGACTGCCTTATTATGTCAGATTTTTTTTTAAAAAAATTTTATTACTAACTATTAAATTTGAATAAGAATAGGTTTACTGTAAAAAATTTTCAGGTTTAATACTTGAATATGTTTAGTTCTTGCATTTTGTTTAAATCTGTCAACTGAAATAAGGTTTGGCTTATAAATCATAGGTTGTAATAATGAGTTTGGTTTATTTATAATGAATATCACATTTACTCTATTTTACATTAATCTATCTATTCTCTGTATATTGAAATAAATTGATTCTTTTGTATATTTGTTTAATTTGTAACTTTGTACAAAGTTTTTTTATTTTCTAGTATTATTAAGTGATGAAAATTTTAAAATTATGTAATTTGATTGACTAATTATTACAGATAATTATAAGCAGATTTATAAAAATTAGTTTTGGCATGAAATAAATAAAAAAATTATAGATCATTCTGCTAGTACATGTTATAGTTATAATAAATTGCTATTGGATTATAATTATAACATGTACTAGCAGAATAATCTGATACTGCATTATAAAATAATTTTTTTTATAAGTTGCATACTGGGTAAAAGATCAGTTATATAACATTGATATTATTAAAATTACTAATTTTTGCTTATACATATCAGCTCAGTGAAGCAAAAAAAGGGAAAAATACAAAAAACGAGTGTCAAAACCCACTATGATGCATTTAATAAAAATTTTAGAAGACAATTTTACATATAGTACTCTTTTAATTTTAACCTATGTGTTCCTAGTGTTATGGCCTAAATCCTTTATCTAAGTCCAAAATATTTCAGATTTTGAGTTTTGGTTTTACTCAAAATCTGAAACATCTGAAACTAGGCAAAATGTTCAAAACTGAATAAAACATTTGAAACTGAGCAAAACTTTGAAACTATGTAAAATATTCAAAACTAGGCAAAACATCTGAAACTGGGTAAAACTCGATCTTATCTTTAATGAAACCAACTTATCATATGACACAAGCTTTGATATAATGTTTGTGGAATATACAGACAGTTCTTAGCAATAGTCAATTACATGATATAATATGAAATCTTCTTTCTAACTACTAAATAATTAATTACAATTTAACCATGTAATTTTACACTAATTCTAAATATTATTTGTAGATTATTCATATAATGATTTCTAAAAATCAAGTGATTGCTGCACTTAAAATTGATCAATGAAATTTTTAGAAATTTTATTGGTTGATTTTAAGTGCAGTAATCATGTGATTTTTAGAATCATTTTAATCTTCTCCAGCATTACCATTAAAATTCTACTATTACATAATGATTAAAAAATTCTTTAAAGTTCATTTAGGTTAGGGTTAGCATTTCTAATAAAGTTGAATACTAATAGGTTTATAGTAAAATTGCTCAAGAAATTTTTTTTGTTAGAGCACAAAAAAATGTTTTTTTATTTAAATTTTGAGTAATGTGCAGTTTTTGACAAAATAATGATTTTTTTTAATATTTGTTTTGAATTTTCCTGATCATATAAATTAAACCAAATTATGGCATATTATTGACCAATTTGCTGTCTATAGTCACATGATAATAGAATTTTTATAGCAATCTGGAGTAGTTAATTATCATATTAAAGTCTGTATCATGTGATAAGTTGGCTTTGATAGAAATAAGATTAAGTTTTATTTAGTTTCATCTAGTTTCATTTAGTTTAGATGTTTTACATAGTTTTAGACATTTTGTTAAGTTTTGAACATTTTGTTCAGTTTCAGATGTTTCTCCTAGTTATAGACATTTTATCCAGTTTCAAACATTTTATTCAGTTTTAGATATTTTATACAGTTTAAAACATTTTATCTAGTTTTGAACATTTTGTTCAGTTTTGAATATTTCACTCAATTTTGACATTTTGTTCAGTTTCAAATGTTGCATTCAGTTTAGACATTTTATCTAGTTTTAGACATTTTATCCAGTTTTGAACATTTCAACCAGTTTCAGATGTTTTGCTCAGTTTTGCCTGGCTGAAAGTTTCAGTTTAGGCCATAACACTATATATAACAAAAAAATTTCTTAGTTATTTATATACAGAAATTATTATATTAATTATTGAAACTCTTTATATAACTGATCTTAATAGTCATGTTAGGTTTGTAACATTTAATTCAGTTTTAAATATTTCAAACATTTCACTAAGTTTTATCCAGTTTCAGATGTTTCAGATATTTTGATCAGTTTTATCCAGTTTAGAATATTTTGAATGTTTTGTACAATTTTTTCAGTTTCAGACATTTCAGACATTTTGATCAGTTTCATATAGTTTCAGACATTTTAAATATTTTGCCCATTTCATACAGTTTCAGACTTTTTGAACTTGGGATCTTGACAAAACTAGGTTTCAGAGGTTTCAGAAGTTTCACCTAGCAGAAGTTTCAAATTAGGCCATAACACTAATATAAAGGTATGAAAAATTCCTTGATGAACATTATAATTTAAATAATACTTTTATATTAAAAAAATATATTAAATATATTTCATATAACTTTAATAATATATTTTTTGCAAATCACAAGAATTTAAACACTTTTAATCCAAAGAAAATTTAAAGAAGACCTGAAGAAAAATCTTGAAATTTTAAAAATATTTTATTAACAGATAAGTATATTTTAATATAATTTCAAAATTTATGAAATTTTAATATATAAATGTTATAAAATACTTACATATATTTTTTATTTTTTTTATTTTTAATATAATAGTAAATTTTGGATTAAAAGTGTTTAAATTCTTATTGGTTACAAAATTAATATTTTTTTTATTTAAAACTATTATATTTAAAATTCTTTTTATAATATAAATTTTTATTTGAATTATCAATTTGGCATATCAAGATTATAGAAAACAGTCAAAGTTACTTTTTTTATAATAAATATATATTAGGCAAAAAATTTTTTTCACTATATAAAAAATTATTCTTGTTATAGTGAACCTTGTTAGTAATTTACAAAAAAAATTAATAGTGAATAAAATCTTAAAACCTAATAATTTTATTATAATTAAAGTAACTTATAATAGTAAATTTGCTATAAATTAAAAGGTTCACTATAACAAAAACATTATTATAATGAGGTTCACTATAACAAGTAATATATTTTTTTATGACTGTTTTCTATTAATAATTAAAAAGACTGTTTTTTATTAATAATTATTATAAAGACTGTTTTCTATTAGTGCATAGCACTATGCACTTTTTTTTGCATATTACAGCGTACGTGCATAAGCGTGCGTAACATGTATGCAATTTTGTGTGATTACATTAAACTGCCACTATTATTATTTTTTTGTTGCCATCGAATTCTGTCATAGAATTCTATGCAGAATTGCACTGGTACAATTTTTTTAGAATATTGTACAACTACACTAAAACTAAAAAATTGCGGTATGTTTGTTGCATTAACATTTTTTTTTAACATATTTTTTTGCAAATTCAAATGGCACAAAAAATTAACGACGCTTTTAAACAACTAAATTTCGATGAGTATAAAAAGTTTGCAGATATAAATGAAGCAAACGGAAATTATTTGCTTGGTTACTGTTACGAATTTGGAATTGGGGTTGAAAAGAATAAAAACGAAGCATTCGTTAATTATCAAAAATCTGCCGACCTTAATAATCCAGACGGAATTTATCAAGTTGGTTATTGTTATAATTTAGGAATTGGGGTTGAAGTTAATAAGCAAAAAGCATTCGAAAATTATCTGAAATCAGCGGAGGCAGGTAATTTGATGGGAATTTGGAAAACTGCTATTTGTTACTATTACGGAATTGGCGTGGAAAAAAATATTGATAAATATCGGGAATGGATTAAAAAGTAAGCTAATTTTTTGATCTTTAATATTTTAAAAATTAAAATATTTCATACTATATTAATAATTAAAATTTATTTATAGAGAGTAGGTATAAATAAAAAAGGTCTATTAATTGCGATTAGCTAATTAAATTTATAAATATCAATTATTTTTGTTAATTTAGCCCGTAAGTATAAAGAACATTTATTAATCATTGGAATTAAAAAATCAAGAACATAAATACTTATTTACCATTACTATTATGTAATACTATTATGTATACCCTTCAAATCATTTCATTCGCATTAATCATTCATTCAGCGAGTGAGTATAAAGAACATTTATTAATCATTGGAATTAAAAAATCAAGAACATAAATACTTATTTACCATTACTATTAT
>CAJVQA010006103.1:0-15297 GCA_910591915.1 Cetraspora pellucida
TCACTCTGTATTTTGTTAAGTCTTGTATAGACTTTTGTATAGAATCTGTCAAGTTATAGTCATTATACTATAGTTGATCAGCTTCTGTTATTGCTATGGTTAAAGAAAAAACTACAAATTAACAATGTACTAGCTTTTTTATTGAATCTTTTGGCAGATTTGCAAATTTTGGACCTTTTAAAATATTTTTTTTGTAAATAATCTGTACCAATATTTTGGTAAATACTTTAGTTATGCATTTATATATAATCTTTGATAGTGCTATTAGTCTTATATTATTTAAAATTTTTTTTTTTCTTAAGCAGTTATGCTAGTACTTTATTAAGATTTTGAAATTACATTTGCAATTATATAAATGTCCTTAACAACTAAGTTTAGCATCATTCAGCTACTTTAATGATACCTAAATACAACCTGTCACATTACTTTAAACAAAAGTAAGCTACTTGTCTAACTACTTAAAGTCTATAATGAAAAGGCTTTCTCTTTTTTATAACAAGTCCTACAATTGTCTTCTGTGTTTTTGTTCTGATTTGTTCTTCTTTTTCTTTTATTTTCTCTTTCTTTTCTTCTATCCTTTGCTGATTTGTCTTTTTTCTTCTATTTGATCTCAGCTTTTTTTTTTTTTTTTTCTTTTTAATTTATTCATTATTTCTACTTCTTTCTTCTATTCATTAATCTTCTTACATCAGACTTTCTATACTTGTTTATAAAATGTGTTCCAGGCTATACTTGCTATTACACTTACAAACTGCTGTTTTGACTTTATATTTAGAAGCTGCCATAATCAATTTTGTGTTTCTTTTGGAATTAGGCCTTTAATTAAACCCTCTTTTATACTTATTTTTTCTGCTTTTGTTTTGCCAAAGAGTGCTGTATATAACATATATAAAGAGATTTGGACTTTTTCCTCTTTACTAAGTCCCTTCCAAGCTGTTGCAATAGTCACTTTTTGAATTCTTTTTTATAAGTTTCTTTGTCCTTTGCATGCTGCTAAATGCATTTATGTTTCTTTAACTTTATTTTTGCATATTTAGCATTTAGTTGTTGTATACATGTTTGGTCTTTTTTTGTTAAGTTCTTCTAGAGTCAGAAGTTTGTTTATCATATATTTTATAAATATACTTTTTCTGGCACTAATTCTTCTTATTGTATAGTGCACCCCTTTCATTGTCTTTAGCCTTTTTCAAAAATATGTTCAATCATAAATTGTAACTTCTGATTCTGATTCTAACTTTTTAATTGCTTTTGTTTCTCTCTATTCTGCTTTTAATCTTGCATTTGTTATTAACTTATATAGCAATCTTGCTAGTATATTAGTTTATTTGTTTTTCTACTCTAAGCAGTACTCTATTTTTTACAATTGACTTTTTTAGCCTGTATTATTTTCTTGCTTGTTGCTTCTTTTTTTGCTAAACTATCAGCTTTGTTATTTCATTTATCTTTACTATAACTCTTTATTTTAACTAACTCTATTTGAATGTTTTTTGTTGTAATAAGATCTTTGATATTCATTATTCATATTGCATTCTTCTTTTTAAAGATCTTGTTTTTATTTGTCTGTTCTAAGTCTCTATTAATGTTTCTTATTGCTGCATTGCTATCTGTATATATTTCTACTTGCTTTCTTTTTGGTATCATTAATATTGCTATTTATATTGCTACTAGCTTAGCTATCATTGATGTTTGCCACCTCTCTAGGCCTATTGCTATTTTCTTTTTTGGCCATTCTTGTGTTTTGTTCATTTGGACCCATCCTATACTTATTCTATTTTCAGTTATTGTATCTTCTTTGGTTTTTATGTTCATTGTGCTATTTGTATATATTATATACTTGTTCTTGTTTCTTGTTATATTTCTTTTTAAGACTTTTATTATTTCTTGGTTGATGTTTTTATTTAACCTTTACTATTTAATAATTTTTATTTCTAACTCTTCTATTGTTCTAATCTCTTTGAGTTCTTGTTCTTTAGCTTCTGATCTTTTTATCTTTACTGTTTCTGTTATCTAATTTATTGCTATATTAATTCTATTACTGCCTTTTTTTATTAATACATCTAAAACCATATTAATTTTGTTGTTTATTCTGATCTACTGTTGGCAGCTATCATCTGTTTGCTCTTTTGCTCTTGTACAGCTTTTGCATCTCTCTATTTCAACAGCTAATTTGTCTTTTCTACTTTGCATTTGCCAGTGTTTTACAGTATTTTCTTTTTTTTTCTTTTTAATTATTTTTTCCAACTGCCTATAGTTTTGTGTACTATAAACTATCCATTCTTTTCTTCTCTTGTTCTTTGATATACTCTTCTATTTAACTTGCATTGCTTGTGTTTTTTGTGTTTGTCCTAAAGCATCTTTTAACCTTTTTACTTTCTAACTTACTAAGCACTTTTCGTTCTATTATCTTAAACTAATCTGCTTTTTTCTTCTTGCTTGACAGTCCTTGACAATTTTTTAACTGTTACTATGTAACTAATCTTTCTTCTTTTGTATTGAGCAGCTGGTTTAGATATATTAAACCTTTTTTATTTATTCTAGTTCCACTTTTCTTCTATAAATTGGTATTTACAAGCTTGTTTATTTTAATATTATATCTAAATATTGTTTATAAATTGTTTTCTGTTCTTATGTTTATTTTTAATTTCTTTGCTTTTAATATTATTAAGCAAGCCAAATTATTTCTTTAGCTATTTGTGTTTTCTGGTATCTTTTCTACTTTTCATATGTCTTCTGTTAGGCCTACCTTTTGGCAGCTTTGTGTTATTCTTAGTTTTGTTAGCTGCCTAAGTCAATCTCATTTGTTTAATCTTGTTACTAGCCCATTTACTTGTTTCATTACTATCTCTTGTTATAATGTTCTACAGCTTCCAAAGTCTTTGTATTCTATTATACAGTTCTCTAATATTCTTTGCAGATTACTTTTCTGTTTTGCCAGACTTATTATTAGTTGATGTATTTTATTTAAGCTTCTTTCTAACATCTTTGTTGGTTGTAACATATAACTTAATTTTGGTATTATAACTATATTGTTTATATACATGATTTGGTTCATTGTCATTTTTTTTTTTTTTTTTAAATATTAAAGTGAGTACTTGTAATCTAGGATTTTATTGATAGTATATTTGGCTAATGATTGTATTACAATTACAGAAAACAATTATGAAGAGAGTATACAACTAGCCACTCGTACAACTTTAGTCATTATCTAATTTAAGTAGTCCACCTGAAGGTTCTACATTAGCTGCCATATCTGAAACTTACTTGTAAGTTCACTATTTAACTACTTTTTTTTGTATCCATCCATCTACCTCTGCCTACCAATAACCTCAGCTGATGCTAGTGAAAATATGCTATGACCACTAAGTCTTTAAAGCAATTCACTTATATGAGGAACCTTTGACCTTGTACTAAATCTTCTAAAATCTTCTGTACCTTATTCTTACAGCTAACCTGGTATTGCTATGGCTAAGACCAATACTGATAGTTAGAGCATATCATTAAACCGCTATGCCCTTATAGAATTTATTCCAACTCTGATACTAACTTCACAATATATCTTTACTACTTTGATATTCAATTTAAGTTCTACCAAGCTGCTATTTCAGATAGCTCAGAAAGGTAAAGTAAGACTATAACTCTGGTTTACATGTTTGCCAGCATGTACTCTTTTTCTCTAAAACTCAAAAATTTCAGCAGCCTAGTTGGTTTATCTGGTTCCTTCTTAAAAACTGACACATTTGCCTAGTTTTACAAGTTCTAGTTCTGTTTCATAAGTCTAGTTTTTACAGTAACACTGTCAAAGGTTTGGGTTACCTCTCTATTTAGGTCTTCCAAGTGGGCTTCTGTCTTTTTATCTGGTTTCTGTAATTTATATGGTCTAAGGACTTATCTTAGATTCACACCACCTAATACTGGTTTGTGTTTCCTCATACAATGTTGTATAAGTGCCTAGACCTTTCAGTCATGCTGGTATGACACAGGTTACAGGTATCTTATCCCAACTAATCACAGAAGACAGTTAGCTATAACACAGAAAGAATTGCAAATTTTTACCATCACTAGAATTTGAACTCTAAACCTGCCACTTAGAGGTTAACATTGTTATTTTTTTGTATCTAAGGTCTTTTATTATTTGACTTATTATTCTTTTTACCTTTTTCTTTATCAGAATTTCACACATTCTATTGTTTAGCCATACTCCTAATAATTGCACTATCTTATTTCTTGGTTTTTCTGTTATTTTGCTTTTTCCAAATATTATCTCTTTTTCTTTTTTTTCAATTTTGTGTTTATTATTAGCAGCTTTGACTTCACTTCATTTATTTCTATATTATTTATTATAAAGAACTCTTCTGCTATATCTAAGATCTTTACCAACTGCTGTCTACTATTTGCAATCCATGTTGTATTATCTGCATATGCAATTGTTGCTTAATAATACCTTGTAATATTGTTGCATTGCATATTTTTCTTTATTTGTTGCTTTACTGTATAGCCTAAGTCTTCATCTTTTTGTACTCTTTCTAGTAATAGATCATAAAAGAGTCACCATATTAATGATAATATTATTTTACCTTGATCTATACTATCTTTTGCTGTTATTTCTTCTGTTAGGCCATAGGCTGTAATATTTCTTTATTTTATTTTATAAAACAGGTTTAAGATATATTTTACTGTTCTTTTAGATATCTTAACTCTTCACAATACTAATTCAAAACTTTCAAGTAAAACTAAGTTAAATGCCTTTTTTATATTTTGCAAAAGTATCTATACTTCTTTGTTCTTCTTTTTTGCTTCTTTTATTATTATGTTTAGGATATGTACTAGTTGTTTTGTTAAGTTATCTAGAAGGCTTATGTAATTTGGTTCTCTAAGTATTTCTTTTTCTATAAGTACTCTAGCAAGCCATTTTGTTACCATCTTTGTTACAACCTTTCTAAATTTTTCTATTAGTGCTATTGGCTAAATATTGTTTAAACTATATTCCTATTCAACATCTTTTGATATTGGGTAAACTTGTGCTATTTTCCATTTAATTGGTATCTCTTCTACTTTTAAACAAAGATCTGTAGAACTTTTGAATACTTCTTGTGTTTTTCTTTCTGCTTGCTTTATCAGAATATAGCTTATTTCTGATATATCTAAAGCTATTCCTGTTTTTAGTTCTTTTAGTACTTCTTCTTATTTTCTCTCTTTAATTTCTTGTTCGACTTCCATATACTATTTTTCTTTTATATTCTTTTATAGTCTATATATTTCTTTTTATTTTTCTGTCTTCTCTTTTAGTTTGGTGTTTCTTTTTCTAAACTGCTTCTTGTAATGTTCTGCTAATCCTTTTCTAACTTTATCTGGTTTCATTAACAAACTTGTTTTTTCTTCAACTTGCTTAATAAATCTGTCAAGTACTATCTTCTTGTATGGCCTATTTAATAGACTTGCTATCATTTTTTCTTAATTAGTCTTGATTATTTCACATCCTTTATCTATGTTTTTTTCTATTTGTTTTTTTTGAACTTGCTTTCATTCATTCTTTTTTCTTTCTTGTAACAGCTTTTTCCAACTCTTTATATCTTCTATTCATGCACTTGACTATTGTCTTGTAATTTTGGTAATTTTGCATCTATTTTCTTGTCTAGTTCTTTTAATTATTTATTTATTTTGCTTCTTTCTTCTTCTGTTACTTTTTGGTTCTTTATTGTCTTTATGTATTTGATTATTCTTTGTATTTTGACAAATTTTTTTCTAATTGCTGCTCTTTTTGGCTTCTTCTTCTGTTTATTGTTGTGTTGTATACTTTTTTCTTAGGTATATGTTTGTTTGCTGCTGTAATAATTGCTTTTTCTCTTACATCCCAAATATTATTTATTTTGTTTAACCTTTTGTCTTCTTTTTGTTCTTTCTTTTGAATGTCCTTTAAAATTTTTTTAACTTCTAATCAGTTTTGTAACTCTTGTGTATAGTTTTTCCAGTTTTCTGTTTTCATTTAATCATACAAATATAATGTTCTTGACTGTTTCTTCCTCTCTGCTGTTACATGTTTGATTCATATTTCTTCTTTTATAATTTTATGATCACTTTTTGTAAGTTCTTCTGCCTCTTTGATTTCTGCTTTTTGTAACCTTGTTGCTAGTCCATTTGATGCCCATATATAGTTGATTCTTGTTACTACTTCTTCATTTAACCATGTATATTGTTGTCTTGTCAGGTGCATATCTCTATATATGTTACTAAAATCTTGTTTCTTTATTCAATTGAAGATTAGCAGTCTTTTGTAGTTTGCTGTTTGTAAATATTGTCTGTCTAGTATATTATTTGCTATATGATTAAAGTTACCCATTATGACTATTTGTGTTTGTCTTTTTCTTTTCAAAACTGTTTTTACAATTTTTTGTTAGATGTTTATTTCTATTGCCTTATCATTTAGTAGTATATAGACTAAAATTATTATTAACTTCAATTGCTTAAAGTATAGCATGATTTTTATTATATATTTGCTTATTTTCTTAACTGCACCTATATGTTTTTCCTATTGCTCATTCATTAAAATTCTGATGTCTGATTCTTTTTTCTTATTTTTTGCTGCATTTAGCCAGTATTCTGCATATCTGTTATTTGCAGTATATGTTAGAATTTCCTTTCTCTTTCTGTAAGATTTGTTTCTGTAATTTCAATATCACAATTTTTTCTTTTTCTGTCTAGCCTAGCAGATTTCCAAGTTTTCACCTTTTAGTTTTAAGTTCATTAATGTTATGACATGCAATTTTAATTTCTTTTCTTTCTTCTTTTTACTTCTTTTTAAGTTTCTCTTACTCTATTTTTGTATTCTTGAACTTTTCTATTTGCTTTCTGCTTTTTTTATTTTTAAGATCAGAAGATATTTCTTTTCTTTTTTTTTCAAACATTTTTCTTTCTCTTAGCAGAAAGTTTTCAATTTACTTGTTCATATTCTTGAGTTCAACTGAGATGCCCTTTGGAGTAATTGGCCAGGCCTTTTTTTGTACTCAGATGTATATTTTCCAATCTGTTTAGTCTATCTAAAATTTGATCTAAAATATCTTTGACTTGTCTGGTCTGGAGTTGAGATTGTGTATCTAATTTTTTTTTTGTTTCTTTTATATTTTCTTCTTCTTCTTCCATGCTGATATTTCTGTCTTCTAACCATTCTCTAATGTTCTGTAGTTGCAGATCACTTTCTATTGTCATGTATCTTTTATTTGAGTATTGACTAATTCTATCACAGCTTTTTTTTCTTCTTTCTTTTCTGTTTTCTTCTTTTTTTCTTTCTGTGTCAATGTTTCTATCTTCTAACTATTCTTTTATGTTTTGTATCTAAGAATTACTTTCCATTTTTGTATATTTTTTTCTTGAGTTTTGACTAGTTTTATCTTGGCTTTTTTCTCTTTTACCTCTAGAACTTTCTCTTTTTTTGGTTTTTCTTGTTTTTTTATTCATCTAGTATACTTAGAAATTGTCTTTCTTTTTGTTACAAATATAATTATTGCAGTTTTTCTTTGATTTTCATTTCTGTTCAGTAGAATATAAACTGATCTTGTACTTTTGCTTCTTAGACACTGTAGTAATAAAACCTCTAAAGTATTACTTGGCAGCTCTGTTAGTTTTGTTGTATACTGCCTTTGCTTTTGTCTTGCCTCATAGTCTTTCTTCTTTTTTGTTACTCTTATCAGTTTATTTCTGCTAACTGGTATAAATCATGAAATGCTTCTTTCTTTTATTTTTTTTTATTTGGATTATTGTAAGAGACTTAAATTTGGATCTCTTAATTCTTGCTATATGTGCTTTCTTAAATCTTTTGCAAATATATTCTAGTACTTTTTTATTTATATTTGTTGGCAGATCCCAAATTGTTGAGTTTTTTGTTTTTTGTTTTCTTATTATTAATGTCTTTTTAGTCTTCTTTTGGTTCATCTTTATTTCTTTGTTCTCTATGCTCTTTTTTCTTATATTCTGATATATTGGCTCTTTTATTTTGGTATTTTTCTTTATATTTTTTTTTTTTTCTTTTTTGTCTTCTTCTTGTATTATTCTGTACCAGTCATTTCTTTCTTACTAATTCTTTGTATAACCTTATTTCTGCTATATTCACAATTAAAATCTACTTTGATCTAAAATTTTTTTTTTTTTTAGTATTAAGGTGACCTCTTGGGTTTTTTGACTTTATTTAACAATGGTAAATGTGATTCAATAAATCACTACAGGAAGAGCATACAATTGGCTACATGTGTAATTTTTTTATATTACCTATTTAAAAAGTTCATCTAAAGGTTTTTTATTAATTGCTATAACTAACACTCCTGCTTGAGTATTTTACTTTAAACCCTTTAAACCTGCAAACCTGTTAACTTCACTAAATTATATCTGATGCCCAGATTATTATCTCAAACTTAGAACTATTTTATTCTTGAGATAAACCCTCCAGAGTCTTTTGTATTTATTTTTATAGCTAATTTAGGTATTGCTATAGCAAAACCAAAACTTGTAATCAGGGCTTAATTATTAAACCACTATGCCTTTATAAAGTTTACTTAGACCCCAGCATCTACTTCATAACATAACCCTGGTACTTTTAGTATACCTCTGCCTTTTCACTTGCCTTTTTACCAACTCCTAATTCAAATAGCCTATGTAGAATTATAACTAATTTATTAGTATATCAGGTCAGCCTGATATCCTTTTCTTTTAGTTCATTCTGGCAGCCTAGTTGGTAGTACCTTCAAGACTTCCAATCTGAAGGTTCTTGTCTTTCTGGCTACTATAACCAGATATTATGACCTTAGTATCTGTTTCTCTGAGCTAGCCTTTACAGTAAGGCTGTTAAAGATCTAGCTATTTTTCTACTCGAGTCTTTTCAAATAGACTTCTTGTTACTTAATTTTAATAGATTTATATGGCCACAAGAACTTATCTAGTATTTGCACCACCCAAGTTGTCAGTTTGCATTCTTTTGTATAATGCCATACTTATACAAATGTCCTATAAACTGCCAGTTATAATAATGTGACTGCCATTACAGGTATCCTAATCTAATCATTAGTAACAGTAGCTGTAATATGAATATTACATAGGTGATTATCCAAATTTTTATCATCAATAGGATTTGAACACCCAACTTACTACTTGAAGGGTTGACAACCTGACCACTTCACTAGGTCACCACACTTCATCTACAAATTTCCTTATTTGAAGATTTCTCTAATGTTTTTAATATGTTCATTGTTTTTTAATGACTAGCTAATAAACTTTATACATTCTTTTTTTGTTCTCTTTGGCACATTGTATGCAGGTATGTTAACTAATAGACTGTTGTTTTTGTTACAATTTCTTTTGCTTAGTGTCCATATACTTTTTTCTAAAAGAATTTCTACTATATTTATTTTTTTCTCAACTTCTTGTTTTTTTTTTTTTTTTTTTTTTTTGTTGTTGAACCTTGTCTTAATTTTTTACTATCTATTCCTATATCTTCTTGTTTTGTTTTTTTTGTTTGTTCTTTTCTGGTTTCTCTTATCTGTACTAATGATTTCTCTTTTATTTAATTTGTGTTTTTAAAACTTACCTCTGTTTTTGCTTCTTTTATTGTAAAAAGGTTCTTATTTAATGGTTTTCTTTTGTTCATATCCTCTTTTTTTGTCTTTTTTTTGATTTTTTGGTCTTCTTTATGTCTTTTTTCTTGCTCTTCCTTTTTCTTTATTGCTTCTTGTTGTGCTAATTTTTCTTTTTTTTGTTTGTCTTTTTTTTTGAGCTCAATTGTCATTATATTTTTGTCTTGCTTTATGAATTCTAACCTCTTTTTTGGTTGTTCTTTTTTTGCTTTTTCGATTAATTCTTTTGTTATTCTTAGCAGTATAACTTTTTTTGGTTTTTGCTTTATAAGCATTGCAATGATCTTATTTTCTTTGTCTGGCATTATATATGTCTTACTTAACTAGTTGAAGAATATTTTGTTGTATATTTTGTTTATTACCCAGTATGCTCTTCTCATAAAGATTGTTGATAAACTTTCTTTACATTCTTCTAATTTCATATTGTATTTATATCTATGTGTTTCTGATTGGTTTTTCAAATTTTCTATTTATATTGTTTTCCTTATACAAATTTTATTTATTTATTGTATAACCTGTTTATTAATTCTAATTTGGTAGTCTGCATGTATCTGTTTTTGTTTTGCTATTTTGTGTTTTTGTGTAATGTAAACAGATCTATGTACAGGGTCTAATAGCAATTTCTTACTGTTGTTATTTCAAGCAAAAATTTTTCTAAGTTTTATTTCTTTTCTTTGTAGCTATGCTATTAGTTTTGCAGCACACTTTTCTTCTATGCTTTTTATTGCTTTCTATGTTGTTGCTTTTTTTTATTTAATGCTACTTTAGGTGTTTTCTATTGCCAATTTAAAGAAATCTTTTTTTTTTCTTTTAGCTATTTTGTGTTCAAGTGATCGTTGGAAAGAGTTATATAATTAATTGAATATTGCTTAAATTGTACTACTAGTTTAGGTCTTTTGGTATTAAATATATTTGTGATATTTTCTATTTTCTTAGTACCTTTTCTGTTTGAATGCATATTTCTGATAACTTTTTAAAAATTTCTTGTGTCTAACTACTTGCTATCTTGATTAGTATATAGGTAATTTCTAAAACACCAGGTGTTGTATTGCTCTTCAAATTTGATAATATTTCTGTTTACTTATCTTCTATTCTAGCTGATTATACCAATCTTTATTAATTTCTTCATTTGGTTAATAAATATTTTTCTACTTTTCTCTAATTTTTTGGTTTTGAAAATTTTGAGTCTGAAATTGCTGCTGAAAGTGTTCTTTAGTTTTTTTTCAATACCTTATTTGAATCTGTTATAAGTATCCTAATTAGATCTTTTGATTTGATAAGTCTGTCTATTTTGATTTTCTTGAATGGTTTGTTTAATCTACTTGTCAGCATTTTTTCTTGCTTGCTATTGATTATTTAACACCTTCTTTTAATATTCTGTTTAATTTTTTTTGTTCTTTGTTTTTCTAATTCTTCTGCTCTTCTTTTATATAGAATCTTCTACTAATTTTTTAAATTAGTTATTATCTCTTTTGTTCATATTTTCAAGATTTTTTATATATTAGTTTTGTAATACTAATTTGTATATTCAATTGTATCATTAAGCATTTTTATATTTTCTAATATTAAATTTAGTTTAATATTTTTTTTTTCTAAACTAATCCATCTTTCTAGCTGTGATAACAACTTTGTTAACTTTGACTTTTTCCTTTTATTGTTTTTTTTATTAGTAAAAGTGTTTAGTATTTTTTTTAGAGAAGTGTTTTTCTTGCTGCTTCAAGAATACTTCTGCTTATATCTTCTTATATTTTATCTAGGTTTTCTTCTATTTTCTCTTTATAATCTGTATTGATTTTTTCTATTTTTTTTTTACAAATTTTTTTGTTTTTAATCATATTGCTAATTCTTTTTTATAATTCTTTCAATCTTCTTTAGATACCTTCTTATATAGAAAAACTGTTTGATATTGTTTGAATTTTTGAGTTTTTAAGTTTTGTGCAATGCTACTAAGTGATTTAATTCTATTTTTGCAATTGCAACACTATAATTACTATTTTTGTAATTAGACATATCTTGAATTTTTGTATCGATCAAACTATTTGCTAGTTTCTTAGCTATTTAAACTTGATCAATTTTTGTACTTAATTCTCTATTTGTTTATAAGTACTCTTTGCTTCTTGAATTTTCTAATCTAAAAAAGTCTCTAAATTTTTGCCTAATTAGCCAATTTATACTTGCCACCTTTTTGAAAACATTGCTTTTTGGTATGCTAGATCTATCTAGCTCTGGGTTAATGATGCAATTTAGATTACTTATAATAATTGTTTGTGTTTTGTATAACCTTTTAATATATCTTTCTATAATTGCTCTCTAAATTTTTCTTTATTCTTCTTTGTTGTTAGAAGGCATGTATACTATTATAATTATTATTTTATTATTATTATTATTATTATTATTTTTAAAAGCTATACTTTGTGATGATACTTTATTGATTTTTATTGGGTTAGTTATTACAACTATTTTTACAGAAATGGGAGTACAACTAGTTACATATACAACTTTTGGTTGTCTATTTAAGTAGTCTATTCTAAGGTTCTACACTAGATGCTGTATCTATAACCTATTAGAAGATTATTTATTTAAACTCTCTGATTATCTGCTCTGTTATAATATAACTCCAATTAATCCCCTATATATATCTAACTAATATACTGTCTGAGCAGTATGGTATCTATCCTTTTTGTACTAGTTTCTAAGTTATTATACTTTTCAGAATACATTATTTGCTAATAAGACATGGAGGGTCTTTCATTGTTAACTATTTACTTACATTTAGAATACTAACAAGGGCTACTCTTACAGAGTTTATCTAAACTCTGGTACTAACTTTATAGCATATCTCTAGTACTTTTAGTATACTTCTGCTTTGACCTCAGACTTCCAATTTAGATAGCCCAAAAAGACTGTAACCTGTTCTTGGTATATTGAGGCCAGTTCAATATTTTTTTTCTTTAGTCTAAAATCCAATAGTCTGGTTGATAGTACCTCTTATCTGAAGTTCTTATCTACCTAATTTCTTCATATTAGTATTCATTTTCTAGGTCTAGTCTTTATAGTAATACTGTTAAAGATCCATGTTACCTCTTTACTTGAAATTTTCAAATAAGCTTTGGCTTTCTAGTTCTATAGATTTACATGGCTTAAGAACTTATTTTAGATTTATATTGCTCAGTATTGGTTTGCATTCTTTTGTGAAACAGGTTACACAGATGCCCCAAACCTGCCAGTCATGCTAGTGTAACTATAGTTACAAGTATCTTATCTTAACTGATCAATAAAATGCTATTGCTGTAATACTGTTTATATATTATATAGGTGATTATTCAAATTTTATTATTAGTAGGTTTTGAACTCACAATCTACCACTTGGAGAAATGACAACTTATTCACTTTACTAAGTCACCACACTCTCAATCATTATTTCTAATTGTTTAAAAATAAAGTTTGCTACTATCATATAGGCTAGATGCTAAAAAAATAAATGAAATTGACAATTTTTTTGAAAGCTGTTTTTTATATAAATCAATTTAAAATAAGATTAGGATTATTTTTTACTTAAAACTCAAAAGTAGTTGTGTTAATAAAATTTTGCAATATAGTTTTTTAAAGTTTGTATTTTCTTATAATTTATTATAAAATTTAGAATATAAAAATTGATTTTTTGAAGATCTTTTTTTTGTCAATTTTATTCTTTTTCTTGGCACCTAGCCCATATATTTATTAATTCTATCTATTTTGTTCTAGATGTTTTTTCTATCTTTTCTTTATTATAATTCCAACCTCTGATTCTTTTTTTTTAGTTTATTTGAATCTGCCCAAATGCTTTTATATTTAATTAAGTTTTTTTGCTATAAAAAATCCTTTTTTTTCTATTTATATTTGTTTTTGCCAATTCTAATATATTGATTTTATTGTCCAAAACTCAGTTCTACACTAGTTCTATTTTGTGTTTGTTACTTTTTAATCTATTAATATTATGGCAGGCAATGTTTAGCTTTACATTATTTTCTCTAATTAACTTTACTAGTAATGTTTTTTTATATATTAATTTTTGACTAAAAAATTTTTCACTTCTGTCTTCTATTATTTTTGAAGCATTTATTTTTTCTGTACTATATTCTTTAGTTACAATCATGGCAACTATTGGAAGTTAAATTTTTTTAAGATTTTTTAAAATATACTTTGATGTTCTTCAATTTGCTATATAATTGCAATTTCTGTTTTTTGTTTCTTATTATTTTTTGTTTTTTTTTTGCTTTTCTTTCTTATTTCTAGTTTTTCTTACTTTAATGAATCATGGTTCTTCATATCTTTGGCTTATATTTCTTTGTATTCTTTATTTTTCAATTTTTCTTTTACTAAGGTATTCTTTAATGTTCTTTTGATTATCTTTTTCAAAAATTTCATTTCTTCTTGTACTAAACATTAATCTTTATATTATAATAATTTGTTATGATAGTAGAATACACTTTTTTTTTTTACTTTCTGGCAATCTTTTTTTAATTTAAAGTAGACAAAAATAATACTTTTTTTGTTTTCATTATTGTTATTAGATATAAAGACCATTTTGACACTAAAGGTCTTAGTTGTTTTAACAAAATTGATTCTATTATTAATATTGAAATATCTTATAGTGCTACTTTATGTTTTCTTCTTTCTTTTAACACCTCTGAGTTGAATCTTTCTGATGTAATTCTACATATTAATTCTTTTTTAAAATGTACTAACCAACTTATTGTTAAAGGTTCTAATTTTTTTTAATTTTAATCTGTAATCTGCACTACTACTATTTTTGTTTTTTTAAGTACTTTTTATTTAAGTATTTTTGTTTTTTTATAAAAGCTTAAGCATTATACTACTCTTTTATATTTTGTATCTTTTGGCAAGTCCTATATTGTTAGCATTATTATTAACTTATTTTTGATTACTATTTGTTCTTTTTGGTTTGCAACTTGCCTCTGCATTTCCTTATATATAAAAGTATTTAGTCTATTTCTTGTAGTTTACATTGTGTTATTATTCTTTTTAAGTACTTATCTTGAGACATAGATAGAAGCCTACATTAGGTTCCACAGTCTGGCCTGATCTGCAAAGTTTTGCAAGCCAGACTGGGCTTAAAGCAAAATTTTATATTGCAAGCTGAACTGAGTTGAAAATTTTGCAAATTTTATAATTGTAGGTCAGGTTGAATCTAAAATTTTGCAAAATAATATAAAAAATTTTGCAAATCAGATTGGACTAGACTAGGCTAAAGAAAAAATTTAATATATGAGAACCCTTATAGCAAAAGATAGCAATATATTAAAAAAATTTTTTTCTTAAAAATATATTTCTTGAAGAATTAGAATAATTAGCATATAATTTTTATAAAATTACAGAATCAAAATTTTTTGTATATTGTCATTTTTTGTTATAGTTGTCTCCATATACAGGCCAGGTTAGGTTGACAAAAAAATTTTAACCCTATATGCAGACTGGGCCAGACCAGCAAAAAAATTTTAACTCTAAATGCAGACTAGACCAGGCCTCTAAAATAGGCAATTCATAGGCCTCTAGATATAGATATCATCATATATTTCTGTTTTACTTTTTTTTTCTTTCTTTTTTTTTAAGTTTTTCTTAATTTTGTTGTTGTATTTTAATAGTATTAATTTTTTTGACTCTTCTGTTTCTGAATTAT
>CAJVQA010006104.1:0-15297 GCA_910591915.1 Cetraspora pellucida
AACATACTGGTTCACACCAGATTTTGTTAACCCAAAGCCGAGCTTCTGCATGTTCAAGCAGTAACCTACAAGCTGTTCTTCCTCATGGTTAGTTAGGATTTTGGCACGGCCCAGACGAGTGAGGGGACCATCATTTTTGATGGCACATCGAAGGGTGGTTTCAGGAAGACCATAATCTCGCGCGATACTTCTAGTACTTGGAGCTAAGTCACTTGGTAAGTTTTTAATTGCCTTAAGGGCATTATTGATGGCATTATGTCAGGTAGTATAGTCACTATACTTTGGCATTGTTTTATGTTAAGACTTTTGGAAATACAATAAACGATTTTAAATGTTTTTATTTTTTACTTACGTAACAGTGTTAACGTTTAACTATTTATTGTTATGATGCATGGCCTTTTATATTACTTATGAGATTACATGTGATGTCGTAAATATTTACGATCAATCATTTATTTTTTGGGCTAAATAAATTTTAAAACACGTGGGGGTTTTTTTTTATTTTACACGAAGCATGCTTTTACTTTAATTATGCTTTATTATCTTACGCGCATCGTGTTTGTGACATTTTGTATACATTTTAATGAGACTAACATGCTACGAGATTAAATAGGTCTTAAAAGTTACCCGAATTGGATTCGAAGGGACAATTAAATGTGCCCAAGTATGCAATTGAATGTACTCAAGTATGCAATCTTAATAATGCGCAAATTAATTACAAATACCCTATTAATGGGTAATTAAAATATAAAAATATGTAGGATTTATCGACATTAACAATTCGAATTAATGTAGCAAGTTTTATATGTAGCAAGTTTTACAAATCGGTCTTTAAGATGTTGATACATTTTCTTGTTAGGATTTTAAAGAAAGAGACTTTACACGAATGACGATATCTCGTGATCCACTAACTGGAATCACGTGGTTTCAGTACCGTTCGATTCGTCTCATCGAGATGAATCTAATGGTACCAAAATCGCACGATTCCAATCAATAGATCATGAGATATTGTAAATGCGCCAAATTAGGCACTGCACCAAATTAGGCATACTCACCTTATATGCTAAAATTAATATTACAGATTAAACAACAAACGTGAACTAAAAAAGAAGCTTTTAAGATAAATCAAAGAACCAAAGAATTTAGAAAATATTTGTAAATAATAAATTTGAAAGACTTAGATAATTTTTTTTAAAAAAATAAAATAGTATAGATTTTATACAAATAGAAAGGTTTTAAAATATATTAACTGGCTTTAACAAATTTTTTAAAAAAGAATCAATAATGTCTATTTAGAATAATTTACAGATAAAAGTTTTTCTAGCAGCTTTAAAAAGTACTAATATTATTTATATATCTCTAAATTTTTATAACAAACTAATATTTTTTTATATTATTGTTAGTGCTAAAAGTAATACAAATTGGTATAACTTAGTAAAAATTAATTACAATTTTATTTTTTATTTTTTTATTTTTTTAACCTTAAGCAGTTACGCTAATATTTTATTAAGATTCTTGAAATTATACACTTATACAATTATATAGAATTTCCTAATATCTAAGTCTAGCATCACTCAACCACTCTGATGGTACCTAAGTGCAATCTGCTGCACTATTTTAGTTAAAAATAAACTGCTCGTCTAACTACTTAAAGCCATACCAGAAAGGTCTTTCTCCTTCTGTGACAAGCATATTTATTGTCTTCAAAGCTTCTTTCTTCATTTGGTCTAGCTTTTCTGCTTTTCTTTTTTTCTTTTCTTCTTTTGCTTGTTTATCTTTCTTTACTCATTTCTTTGCTTTTTCTTTTGCATAGCTGCCTTTTTTCATTTTATTTGTTATATTGATCTTTTTCTCCTAGGCTTGTATTTTTTCACATTATACTCTCTATACTTGGTCATAGAAGATGTTCCACACTGTTCTTGTTACTATATCTATGCACTTCTGTGTTGCCTGCTTGCTTAAGAGTTGCTCGAGTCTTTTTCCTACTTTTAGCATCATAAGTCCTTTTATCAACACTCTTCTGTTTGTGATTTCTTCAGCTTCTGTTTCTTCAAATAATGCCTTGTATAGAACTTGTAATAGGATTCTGTTTTTTTTCTCTTCTTTAAGTCCATTCTATGCTGTTGCTGTTGCAACTTTTTGAATTCACTTTCACAGGCTCTTTTGTCTGCTGCAACTTGCTAGATGTGCCTGAGTTTCTTTTTCTCCAACTTGGCATACTTGGCACTTTGCTATTATATATACTTCTAGTCTTCTTTTATTTAGCTCCTTAAGTGTTAGCAGGCTATCCATTATGCATTTAATTGCTGTAGCTCTTCTTGTGCTGAGTTTTCTTGATGTACAATGAACTCCTTTTGTTCTTTCATTTCTTTCTAAAAGCTTGACCAATTATGTAATATGTTTTCTGTATCTGGTTCTAATGTTTGTATTGGATTCATTTCTCTTTAACTAGCTCCTATTCTGGCATTTGCTATTATCTTATATAGAAGTCTTGCTGGTATATTAATTTTCTTGTTTTCCCATTCTAAATAGTACTCTATCTCATCACTTTTGACTTTATCTGCATATATTTTATCTTGGCAATTTGCTTCTTTCTTTGCAAGAGAGTCTGCTTTGTCATTTCACTTGTTTTCACTATGGCTTTTAATCTTGGTTAATTCTATCTTAATGTTCTTGCTCTTGATTAGACCTACAATGCTTAGTATCCACATTGTGTTTTTATTCTTCAGAGCTCTTTCTTCTTCTATATTCTGTAGTGCTCTACTAATGTTTCTTAATACTGCAATGCTATCTATAAACACTTCTACACTTTTCTTTTCTGGTATCATTAAAATTGCTGTCTATATTGCTGCTAATTCTACTATTGTTGCTGAAGGCCAATCTTCAAGTTTCAATGTGATTTCTTCCTCTAGCCAATCTTTTTCTTCTTCTATTTGCACCCAACCGATGCCCATTCTTTCTGTGCTGTTTTCACCTTTCTTCTTGTATAGTGCTCTATCAGTATAAAAGCTGTATTTTCTATTGTCTTTCTTCTTGTTACATGTTAATATCTCTACTAACTGATTTGTAATCATGCTGTTTAGTTTCTGTTTTCTAATCAATTCTACTTCTAATTCTTCTATTTGTCTCATTCCTAACAACTTCCTCTTGTCTCCTTTCCATTCTTCTATTGCTCTATCTTCTTGTATCTGTTCTAATATTGCATTTATTCTATTATTAGCTTTCTCTATTAGTAACTCTGGTATTACTCTCATATTGTGGTCTCATCTTATCTATTTTTCACACTTGTTAGTCATTTGTTCTGAACTGTTTTCACAAACTTTGCATATACTTAGTTCTGTTACTGTCCTTCCTTTTTCTGTATGCATTGACTAGTGTTCTGTTAACATCTTTTTCTTTTTCTTTTTAATTACTTTGTCTAATTGTTGGTTGTGTTTCAGTCCATAAGTAATCCATTCTTTTTTCCTTTGGTCTTCAGATATCTTTGTTCACTTAATCTTTAATGCTTGTGTATTATATCTTTTTACTTTGTAATTATCTTGTATTTTTCTACTCGCTTGCATTCTTAGCACCTTTTCTTCTATCTTTCTAAATCATTTAGCCTTCTTTCTTTTGTATAACAGGCCTTAAAGACTCTTAAGCTGTCTCCATGTGATTAGGTTGTTACCTTTAACGTCTATGAGTTGGTTCAGATATAGTAACCCCCATTCATTTATTGTGCTACTACTTGCTATCCATGTTTTTGTTTTTAACATGTCTTTTATCTATCTACCATAACTGTAAACTTTCTATAGAGGTTTTTTTGCTTTAATGCTTATTCTTATTTCCTTTGCTTTAGCTATTGTTTAATAGGCTAAGTTGTTTTCCAAAACTTCTCAGTTTCTATTTTCTTTTTATTGTTCCAAATGTCTTCTGTTAGGCCTGCTTTCTGACATCCTTGAGCTATTCTGAGCCTTGTTAATTCATCCACTTTGTCTCATCTGTTAAGTCTTGAAAAGAGGCTGCTTATTTGTTTTATCATTATTTGTTGACTTAATGTTTTGCAATTTCCTAGATCTTTGTACTCAATTGTGCAATTGTTTGCTGTTCTCATCATATTGCATTTATACTTTGCTAAGCATATTAGTGGTTGGTGAATTTTGTCAATCATTTTCTCTGGCATTTTTGTTATCTGTAAGAGATATTCTAGCTTAGAAATTATTATTGTATTGTTTATATATGCAATTTGGCTTATCATCATTTTTTTGTATCTCAGATCTTTAACTGTTTGACTAACTATTTCTTTTGCTTTCTTATAAACCAGTACTTCCTTCATTCTGCTGTTTAGCCAGATTCCCAATGACCTTACGATTTTGCTTTTGGATTCTTCTCTTATATTACTATGCCTAAATGTGATTTTTCTTTCTTCTTCTTTTATTCTTGTGTTTATTATTATGAGCTTTGATTTGGATCCATTTATTTTGATGTTGTTTGCTTTAAAAAATTCTTCTGCAATGCTTAGAATTCTTAGCATTTGTTCTTTGCTGTTCGTGATCTATGTTGTGTCATTTGCATATGCAATTGCTGTTTGTCTATAACTTGTAACATTATCACTGCATATTCTTTCTGTTACTTCTTGTTCTACTCTATAGCCTAGTGTTTCATCTTCTTGTATCCTTTCTAACAATAGGTCATAGAAAAGATGCCAAATTAATAGTAAGATTACTTCTTCTTGGTCTATTCTATCTCCTGCAGTTATTTCATCTGTTAAACCATAAGTTATAATAACTTTTGCAGAAAATATTGCTTATTTATTCTCTTGTTTTTTGTAGAATTTTGACTCTTTTTAGGGCCCATTCTAGGCTTTTAAGTGGAACTGAATCAAATGCCTTTTTTATATCTTGCAACAGTATCCATATTTCTTTGTTTTTTTCTTGTGCCTCCTCCATTATCATGTTTAGTATATGTATTGGTTGCTTTGTTGAATTACCTGGCAAGCCTGCATAATTTGGTCCTTTGAGTATATTTCTTTCTGTGAGCACTTTGGCTAATCTTCTTGTCACTACTTTCATGACAACTTTCCTAAAGGTCTCAATTAATGCTATTGGCCTGATATTGTTTAAGCAGTAACCCCAGTTTACGTTTTTTGGAATTGGATATATTTGCGCTATTTTCTATTTTTTTGGTATGTCTTCTTTCTCTAGAATTAGATTTGCAAATGTTCTAAAAATTCTTTGTGATTTCTTCTTTGCACACTTTATTAATGTATAGCTTATGCCTGATATACCTGAGGCTGTATTTGCTTTAAGCTCTCTGAGTATTTCTTCTTATTCTTTTTTTTCTATTTTTCTTTCCAATTCCTTATACCAGGTTTCTTTAATCTAATCTTTTGGTTTATATACTCTTTTTCATTCTTCTGTCATTTCTTCAAGTTTAGTTCTCCATTTTCTAAATTGGTCTTTGAAATAAGCTGTCAAACCATTTAGGACTGCATTTGGTTTTGATATTAGGTTGACTTCTTCTTTGTCTTGTGTTATAAATCTGTCTAGAACAATCTTTTTGTATGGTTTATTTAGTAAGTTGGCAATCATTTGATCTTGATTTGTTTTAATCATTTCACATCTTCTGTTTATGTTTTCTTTTATCTGTTTTCTTTGTGCTTGTTTCTATTTTTCTTTCCTTCTCTCTTTGATTATTCTTTGCCAGCCTTTTAAATCATCTATTCAGGCTTCTGACCATTGTCTATGTAGTTTTGGCAATATTGCTCCTAGCTCTTTCTCTATACATTGAAGCTTGTTGTTTATTTTAACTCTTTTCTTCATTTCCACTTCTTGATTCTTCTTACTTTTTGCTTCTTTGATTATTTGCTGGAGTTCGATAATAGGTTTGTATTTCTTTGTTGTTTTCTAATTTAGTCTTCTATTTAGCTTAGTGTTGAATATCTTCTTCTTTGGAATTTGCTTGTTTGCTGTTTTGATAATAGCTTCTTCTATTGCATTTCACATTTGGTCCAACAATTCAATATTATATTCTGTTTTTATGTTATCATCATCTAGTCATTTTAACACTCTTTTCCATTCTAACTGATTTTGTAATTCTCTTGCATAATCTTCCCAGTCTTCTTGTTTTGCTTCTTCATATAGGTATATTGTTCTTGTTTGATCTTTCCGTTTAATTCCTGCCTTACTATTGTTTGCAATTATATGTTCTATTCATATTTCTGTTGTGATTATCTCATGATCACTGTCCATCAAACCTTCTGCTTTTTCAATATTAGCTTCTTGTAAACCTGATGCCAGTGTTTCTGACAGCCAAATATAATCTATTCTTGTTGCTATTTCTTGACTTAACCATGTGTATGCTTCTTTTGTCAGATGAAGATTTCTGTATAAATCTGCAAAGTTTTGTCTTCTGAGCCAGCTAAATATTGGCAGTTTTTTGTAGTTTGATGTTTGTAGATGTAGCCTGTCTAGTATGTTATCTACTGTATGATTAAAATCGCCAAGTATAATTACTTCTGTATGTCTTTTTCTGTTTGTTACTACCTCTATGATTCTTTGTTAAATTTTTTAGTGATTAATTTGTTATTTGGTGGAATGTACACTCCTAGTACTACCAATTCTAGTTGTTTAAAATATAATCTCATCTTTAACATATATTTGCTAACTCTTTTAACTGCTTCTAAATGCTTTTTCCACTTTTTATTTATTAGTATTCCTATGCCTGAACCTTTTTCTTGTCTATTGCTGCACTAGTCCAATATCCCTTGTACTGTGTGTTGTAACTATGCAGTAAAAATTTCACCTCTCTTTCTGCAATGTTTGTTTTCATTATTCCCACTATTGCACATTCTTCTTTTTCTGCCCATTCTAAAAGGTTACCTATTTTCCATTCTCTTGTTTTAAGTCCGTTGATGTTGTGACATGCTATTTTTAATTCTTTCTTTTTCTGCTTTCATTTTTCTTTCAGATGTTTATGTTTTGTTTCTCTGTTTTCTACTTTTTTTTTTCTTTTTTTTTTGGTTTTTCATTATGGCCAGGAGATAACTCTATGTTTCTTTCTTCAAATGTTCTTCTTTCACTATGCAAAGACTCTCCAATCTTCTGGTCTATGTTCATTAATTCAACTGTGGCACTGTTAGAAGCAGTTGGCACCATCTTTTCCTGTCTTCCATTTTATCTTATTTTGTTATATCTCAATTCTTTCTAGTCTCTTAAGAATTTTTTCTAGAAGGTTCTGGTTTTGTGCTTGTGGATTTTCTTTCTCTGTATTACTGTTTCCATCATCCAACCATTCTACTATGTCTTGTATTTGAGGATCATTTCCTATTTCTATGCATCTTTTGTTTGGGTTTTGACTATTTTTGTTTTCACTTTTTCCTTTTCTTTTATCTGTATTTCTGTTTTTTAGATCTTCTCTTCTCCTTTCTGTAAACCTTCTACTTGTATTTTGGGTCATTCTGTCCCAGTTTCTTCCTCTTTTTTTCTGTAAAACTTCTTTTCTTTTGACTTCTTTTTTCCTTTCATTTAATCAGAATACACGAAAATTATTATACATAATTGGTCTTGATTGTGCTGTTTCTTTTTCTTTCTCTGTTGCTAATGAAATTATTGCAGTTCTTCTTTGGTTTTTATTCCTGTTCGGTGAAATGTATACTGATTTTGCACCTTTATTCCTTAAATATTATAATAGTAAAACTTCTGAGACACTGCTTGGCAGCTCTGCCAACTTTGCTATGTATTGCCTTTGTTTTTGTCTTGCTTCATGATCCTTTTTCCTTTCTGTTACTCTTACTAGTTTATGATTGTCAACTGGTATAGACCAAGGGGTACTTCTTTTTTCTGATTCTTCTATTTGTATTATTGCAAGAGCCTTGTATTTGGATCTTTTTATTTCTATTATTTGTACACTTTTAAATCTTCTGCATATGTATTCAAGCTTCTTCTTATTTATATCTGCTGGCAGGTCCCAGATTGTTATTTGTTTTGTATTCTTTACTTCTTCTTTTCTAGTAATTGTATGTTCTTCTTCTTCTTGAATTTTTTTTCCTTTGTGGCTTTTTTCTTTATATTCTGTTATGCTATATTTTTTATTTTGGTATTCATTGTTATACTTCTTTTGTTCTGTTCTTCTTCTTTTTTTGTTCTCTTCTGGTATTATTCTGTACCAATCACTTTTTTTTTTACTTATTCTTTGTATTGCCTCATTTCTATCATACTTGCAGTCAAAGTTTACCTCAATCTACAGATTTCTTTATTTAAAGATTTCTTTAATGTTTTTAATATGTTCATTGTCTTTTAATGACCACTTGATGAACTTTACATGTTCTTCTTCTGTTTCTTCAGGCACATTGTGTGCTGGTATATTAGTGAGTAAACTGTTATGCTTTGTAACAACTTCTTCTACTTGGTGCTTATATGCTTTCTTCTAATGAAATTTCTGTTATATCTATTTCTCTTTCTACTGTCTGCTTTCTTCTTTTTTGTCTTTCTTTCTCTTCTGATGTTGAACCTTGTCTTGATTTTTTACTATTCATTTCTATATCCTTTTGTTCTGCTTCTTGCATCAGTGGTTCTTCTCTTGATTGGTCTATATTTTTATTACTTACCTTTATTTTTTCTTTTCTCCTTGTAGTAGAGTCTTCTTTCTGTAATCTTCTTTTGCTTGTAATGTCTTCTTCTATTATTTTTTCAATTCTTCTTTCTGTCTCTCGTTTGTCTTCTTGTTTTACTTCTTTCTTATCTATTTTTTGTTGCACTATTTCTTTATTTTCTTGTTCTTGAATTCTTTCACATTCAATTAGCATTATATTCTTGTTTGCTTTTGTAAAGTTAAGCTTCTTTTTTGGTTGTTCTCTTTCTGCTTTCTCAATTAATTCTCTAGTTTTCTTTAGTAGTGCGACTTCTGTTGGGCTTTGCTCTGTAAGCATGGCTATAATTCTATCTTCTCTGTCTGGTATTACATATGTGCTGCTTGACTGGTTGAAGAATATTTTGTTGTATATTTTATTTATTGCTCAGTATGCTCTTTTCATAAATATTGTTGAGAGACTTTCTCTACGCTCCATTAATTCTATGTTCTATTTATATCTACAGCCTTTTGATTGGTTGTTCAGTTTTCTTTGTTCATTTGCTTATCTATATATCAGATTTTATATGTATCTATATACGATTTGTGATGTCTATTCTAATTTAATAACCTGTATGTGTCTGTTGTTGTTTTGCTTTTACATATCTTTTGTGTAATGTAAACAGATCTACGTTACAGAGTCTAATAGCAATTCCCTACTACTGTCATTTTCTGATGAGTTTTCTGCTGTTACTTTAGTCTCTACTATTATTTTGCAAATAAACTTTTTTTTTGCTAGTCTAATGCTTTTCTTGTTACTGCTTCTTTTTGTTTAGAGCTATTTGGAGTATTTTTTATTAATAATTTTGCTAAAATCTTCTTTTTCCTTTAGCTGTTTTTGTGTCTGAATGATTACCGGGAAGAGTGATATGATTACAATTTTATTTGATGCATAATATATTGTATTAATATATATATAAATAATATAATAATAATAAAAGTAAATTTAATTATAAAGTTAAAAATATTTTATTATTTAACTTTGTAAATAATAATATGCTAAAATAATAATTATTAATTATAAAGCATTGTTAATACTTAAATTTTACTAAGTAGCAAGCGAAAAACTGTTTGAATTTACTTTTGTTCAGTAATATGAAGAAGAAAGCAGAATGTAGAAATGTTCTAAATTAAGATTAATTGAATATTATAATTGTATTTTTATAGAAAATATAAATAAAATTGTTTATATAGTTCTAGATTTAATAAAATAAATAAATATTTAGTAAACAGTTTTATGTTTTTAATATATACTTATATTGCATATATGTTAGATAAAAACTTAAATATATATTATATATATTTATTATATCTTTGCTATTTGCTTTAATTGTTATATATTAATTTAAACTGATCAATAATAATTGATTATTTAATATATAATAAAATATATTTATATTTGATATTTATTAAAAATGAAATATATTATTATATAATATACAAAATAGATTTTAGCATAGTATATTATATAGTAGTATTAGTAATTATATATATATTTATTATTGTATTTTATATTATATTTATTATTAGTTATTAGTTAGTTAATAGTTATATTATATAGTAAATAGATAAAAGGATCTTAATTGGCTATTAGAAATGTGGTACAGCTACATGACACTGAGTAACATCTGTGATATTACTATTATTTTACAAACTCCAAATACTTCTGTACAAGTTTTATATATTCTAGCACCAAATTACTATGCCAAGTGCCATAGCACAAGAATTCCAAGTATTTCTGACAAAAACTCCAAGTGTTTTTACACAAACTTCAAGTATCCTTGCACAAATTTCAAGTACCTTTGCATAGATCCAAGTGCTTAAACACAAGCTTCAAGTGTTTCAAGCATGAATAACAAATAACATAAACAATATTCTTAGTTTTCTTTATACAGTTCTCACTATCCCAAGTACAGTATCATTTAATGTTGTTTGAACCTCCACTATCCCAAGTACAATGATATCTAATATTGTTTGAACTCCTACTACCCCAAGCACAATATCATTTAATGTTGTTTGAACTTCTACTATCCCAAGTACAATGATATTTAATGTTGTTTGAACTCCTATTACCTCAAGTACAGTATCAAGTAATGTTGCTCAAATCTCCAATATCTCCACTAAGTAAAAAAATATATAAAGGGTAGCTTTTACCCTTCCTTGCCAATTCTAAGTTTCTATACTTCAATCTAGACTCTTCTACTTTTACCCCTAACTTGTAAAAGTGATATTCCTTCTCTAGAGTAATTCTTATAGGCAAGGATGTCACTATGTGTTTATTTAATAAAAGTTAATCTATATACTATTACTATCTCGAACTATTTGCTTGCTGTTGTATAGTAAAGTGAACTACTACATCTTCACTCTGTATATATTTGCAATAGTTAATCACTATACCAGGTAACCTTGTTACTTGGTTGTATTGTACTAAGAAGGCTACAACCTTGTAACATTTTGGTGCCTTCTAGCAGAAAGCTAAAAATTATCTTAGAAAAGCTAAAAATTATTCCAAGAAAGCTAATAGTATCTCAGAAAAGGAACAAAAACCTCTTTTAAGAAAACTACACCAAGAAGCAATTCTCTTTCTAAAAAAGATTTTTATTTTAAAAGCAGCAATTGTAAAAAAGCATTTTAAAACTTTGGAATTATTATTTTAGATATACTTTTATCACACTCTCCTTAACGATCACTTGGACACAAAATCAGTAGAAAAGAAAATAGAATTTCTGCATAACTAGCAATAAGAAAGATTACAAACAGCACTAAAGAAAAGAAACAGTAATAAAAAAAGCCTTAAACAAGCTTAGTATTAGAAAATACAGCAGGCACTAGCAAGGCAACTGTAGAGGAAAACTCAAGTTTCTTTGAAAAATTTAGCAAGCAATATGGAAATTGTGGGGATTACTATTGACTCTGTACGTTGATCTGTTTATATCACACAAGCAACATGTAACAGATTAGGCAAAACAGACATATGCAAAATAGTTAAACAATTAGTATAGACAAAATATCAGTAAAACAACAGGTAAATAGGATATAGCAAAACACGTGACAGAACATTCTAAGGAAATAAGCCACAAAATAGACAAAAACATATTACAAAAATATAGAAAGAGCCTGCAAACCATTTTTATAAGAAGAGCATACTCGGTAATAAGTAGTGTGCATAACAAAGTTTTCTTTAATGAGGCAAGCAAAACTTATACAGTACCAGATAGAGAAAACAGAATTGTAGCATTGCTAACAGAGCAAGACCCATACGAGGTAGCTCTTTTATGATTAACAAGAGAAATACTGAAGAGAGTGGAAGAAGAACAACCTAAAAAGAAGCTAGATATAACTATAAAAAGTCAAGATGCAGAAAAAGAACAAATACAACATAATCACAACCAAAAGCAACAAGAAATAGAAAAAATAAATTAAGAAGAAAGCATTGAACAGAAACAAGAATCAAAGAGATCCACAGAGGAAAAACTTGAGAATACAAAAAGACAACAAGAAGAAATTAACATAACACAAAAGAAAAAAGTGATAGAGGTAAGTACAGAAGCTAACAATAAAGTTATATTAAGATCCTCTGCTCAGAAACAAGAAGTTAAAGAACAAGAATGAATGAATGAACAAGAAGATATAGAAATGAACGGCAAACAATCAAGACAAAACACACTAGAAGAGGAAAGAGAAAGACAAAAAAGAAGGAAGCAAGAAGTAGAGGAAGAAATTGATATTGTAGGAATAGCACTAGAACAAAGTATATGGGCACCAAGCAGAAGAAATTGCGATCGAAACAATAGCTTAATTGCCAATATACCAGCATATGAGGTGCCTGGAGAAACAAAAAAAGAATGAATAAAGTTTATTAGGTGGTCTCTGAAAAACAATATACATGTAAAAGACATCGATGCAGTATTCAAGAGAAAAAATTTGTGAATAGAAATGGTTTTTGACTGCAATTATGGCTGAGATGAAGCAATACAGAGAATCAATAGGAAAAAGAGTGACTGGTACAAAATGATACTAGAAGAAAAAAAAGAAAAAGAAGAAAAAAAAAAAGAACTCAAAGATTATAAAAAAAGACATCAAGATAAAGGAAAACATGCATCAGGCTCTAGAAAAGAGAAGGTTAAAGCAGACATTAACAAAAAAGAACCATACAATGATAAATATGAGAAAGAAGAGAGACCCAGTAACAATGTAACTTACCTAACAATATGGGATCTACTAGCTGATATAAACAAAAAAGAAGTAGAATATATCTGCAGAAGAATTAAAGATGTACAGATAGTATGCATCAAAAGGTTCAAGTACAAAGCCTTAGTGATAATACAGATACAAAACATAAGAGAAGAAGACATTCCATGATCATTGCCAGCAGACAATAATAAGTTGGTAAGAGTAACAAGAGGAAAAGAAGATCATGAAGCAAGAGAAGGACAAAGAAAACATGCAGCCAAACTAACAGAATTACCTGGAAATGCTTCAGAAGTATTATTATTGCGATGCCTGAGAAGTAAAGAAGCAAAGTCAGTATACATCCCACCGAACTGAAATAGGAACCAAAAAAGAACAGCATTGATTACGTTCGCAACAAAAGAAGACATGAAAGCAGCGTAATCAAAACCAATTATGTATAACAACTTCCGAGTATACTGGGTTAATGAAAAGAAAAAAAAGCCCAAAAGAAGAGGAAATTTCAAAGATAGAAGAGAAAGAAGCTAGGATAGATCAGGTCAAAATTCTGATACAGAAGAGGATGAAAGCAGAGAAAGAAACCAATGGAACAGAATATATATGAACAGGAAGGATGATTGGAGAAACCTAACACCAAAAGCCTAAATGATAAAAGAAGAAAACAACAGTTTAAGACATAATACTAAAAACTAAAGAAAATACAGAAGTACAGATAGGGTAAAAGAAGAAAGCCAAGAGAAAAGAGAGATAAGATGCATCAGCAAGAAAAGAACACACACACACATATAAAGGATATACTAGGTCAAATCCTAGAAAGACTAGAAAAATTAGAAAAAGTAAGTGTCTCAATAGAAGAAGGCACAGCCAATTGCTTCTAAAGATATCTTGGTTGAAAATATGAATATGGATGAGAGGATAGAAGAGTTCTTACAAAACAAAAGAAGAAACTTTGAAGACAGAAGAGGAAGAAGACAATCTCATCTATAGGAAGAAAGAAGTAAGAAAAAGAAAAAAAAAGAAAAAGAAGAAACAGCAAAGGCAATACAAGAACAATTGAAAGAAAAATGGAAAAAAGGAAGAAAGGAGATTAAAATAGCATGTCATAATGTTAACGGACTTAAAACCAAAGAATGAAACTTGATAGTCTGCTAGGCTGGGCAGAAGAAGAAGAAGTCACAATACTAGGTATCACAGAAACAAACCTTATAGAAAGAGAAGGGAGTTTCCTAATGCAAACAGCAAATAGGAAATATACAGGGTTTTAGTCAAGTGTAGCAAAAGACAAAAAGAAAGGATCAGGTGTAGGCATTATGATCAATGAACAATGGGAAAAACACATAGGTGCAGTCAAAAAATAAACAAGTATATGATAGAACTTATACTATACTTCAAGCAATTGGAGTTAATAGTATTAGGAGTTTATATACCTCCAAGTGACAAGGCAGTAGGGAAAAACATTCAACAAAAAATAGTAGAAATAGTTACCAAGAAGAAAAGACAAATACAAATAGTTATTCTAGAGGATTTTAATCATACAGCAGATAATATACTGGACAGACAACACCTACAAGCAGCAAGTTTCAAAAGACTGCTAATCTTTAATTGGATGAAAAAGCAGAACTTTAGTGACAGTTACAGAGACATGCATCCAACAGGTCAAGAATTCACATAGTTAAATAAAGAAGCAGCAACAAGAATTGACTACATATGAATATCAGAGGAACTGGCCTCAGGTCTACAGAAGGCAGAAACTGAAGATGCAGAGGGAATTACAAAAAGTGACCATAAAATAGTTAAGACAGAAATATGGATTAAACACATGACATTAAGAAATAGCAGAGCTAAAATCAAAAGGAAAAGACAATTGAGAACAATATATCTATATGACCAAGCAAAAGAAGAGAATTGGAAAAAATATGCACAAGAGCTACAGAAATGGTTAGAAGTTAAGGAGGTGCTAAAGAATATTCAAAAAAAAGAAACAAATAACATAAACAACATATAGGATATATTAGAAGAAGCAATTATTACAGCAGCTAGTAAGCATCTGCCTAAGAAAAAGATATACAATACACTGACAAATAGAAGAAAAAACCAAAAGAAGCAACACCAAGAAAAAAACATTGTAGAGCTGCAAAGATTAATTAAACAGACAAAAACAAAAGAAGGTCAGGAAGTAACAAAAGAGGAAAGAACAAAAATAAATGAGAAACTACAAATGATAGAAGGAAAAGAAGGTGCAAGGCTGCCCAAACTACACAGGCAATGGTCAAGCACTTGGATAGAAGACATGAAAGGTTGGCAGAAATTGTTACAAGAGAAAAAAAGGAAAAAATGAGAACAAGATCAAAGAAGACAAATAGAAGAAAACATAGACAAAAGATGTGAAATAATCAAAACAGATCAAGGGAAAATGATAGCTAGTCTGTTAAACAAGCCTTACAAGAAGATAACACTTGACAGAATTATTGAACAAGAAGAAGAACTGACGAACTTAAT
>CAJVQA010006105.1:0-15295 GCA_910591915.1 Cetraspora pellucida
AAACACATCTTGGGATTCTTTAGGAACAGAAACCTAAGGATAGTTCTTCTTGTTATTACTTTAATAAATAGCTTTTGACTATAAACTGTATTGATACTTCTCCTCTTAGATAATTCTTACAAGCAAGATTTATCTCTGTCTTGTGAAATCAAGTAAAGTTATTAGTATTGCATTACCTTTCTCAAACTGCCTCAGAGAAGGGTATAGTTTCTTAACAATGTCTAACAGAAGCTATACTTCCCTCTTGGACACTGCATATACTTATAAGAGATTCTCTGTACCATGTTATTATTATAGTATGAAAATTAAAAAAGCTTTCACCTATAACATTTATAAGAAAGAGAATAACTATACTAATAATAGAAATGTGGTGACTTAGTGAAGTGGATAAGTTGTCAACCCCCCAAGTAGTAGGTTGTAAGTTCAAAACTCATTAATGGCAAAAATTTGAATAATTACCTATGTAATATATAGACAGTATTATGGCAATAGCATTCTGTCAATCAGTTGAAATAGGATATCTGTAATTATAGTTGCACTAGTATAATTGACAGGTCATAGAGCATCTGTGTAACCTTAGTTACATAGAGGAATGCAAACCGGTACTGGGTGATGCAAACCTAAGATAAGTCCTTATAGCTGTGTAAATTCATAGAACTGGAAAACCAAAGCCTACTTAGAAAGATCTAAGTAGAAAGGTAACATGGATCTTCAATGATACCACTGTAAAAGCTATATCTAGGAAACAGATACTAATGTAGAGGAGCTGAATAGGCAAGAACCTCAGATAAGAGGTATTACCAACTAGATCACTAGAACTGAACTAGAGAAAAAGGATATTAGACTGGCTTAAAATACCAAGAACAGGTTGCAGTCTCACTGGGCTATCTGAATTAGAAGTCTAAGATCAAAACAGGAATATACTATAAGTACTAGGGATATGCTGTAAAGTAGGTACTAGGGTTTGGGTAAACTCTACAAGGGCTAGTCTTGTTAATGTTCTGTAGAATGAGTAGATAGTTAATAAGGAGATACTCTGGAACCTTATAGTCAGATGATGTATTCTGAAATGTTTAATGGCTTGACAAACATACAAAAGAAAATAGCTAAATGTTGGGTTAGATGGCACTTAGTTGTACAAGAACCAGGTGTTACTTGTCTAAGTGTAATATAAGGATCAGAGTGTTTAAATAGGTATCCTCCTAGTAGGTTATAGGCATGGCAGCTAGTGTAGAACTCTTGAACAGACTACTTAAATAGGTAACCAAAAGTTATATATGTGGCTAGTTGCACACTTATCTTGTACAAGTCACATGTAATGCATTAACCAAAAACACAAATAAAGACAATAGTTACTGATAACATTGGTCTTAAAAATAATAATAATAATAATAATAATAATAAAAACAAAAAAAAAAATATTATACTAATAAAAGATAAAATATAATAGGATATGTATATGATTGTTAAATATATATAATGTTCAAAAAAATCATTATCTTTAGTATTTTAAAACATGATAGAACCTAAAAAAAATAAGACTTTACAGATTACATAGTCTGATTTAGGTTAGAAAAATTTTCAAAGTTTTTTTGTCTTTGTAATACAGTAAAAGAAAATCATTTTAAAATTATACTTTTTGAAAAAGATGTTTTTAAAGCCTTTATATATTATGTATTCATAATTTGAGCTTTTAACTAAAGTTGTAGAGAAGATCTTTCTGGTTTTAATAGATATTAAAACATTAAAATTGGTCTTTTAGATGACTTTTTATGATAATTTTAATAAATGCTAAATATTTCTTTTCTCTTCTTGAAGTTTCTTAAAAAACATTTTTATATATATTGAAAAATTGCATCATAACTTCAGAGCTGATTTGCAAATCAGAAAGCATTTTCTTACTAATATATAATATAATAAGAAATATATAGGAGATTTCTGCAAATAGAATAATATATGTTTTATCTTTCTATATTCAAAACTCATAGAGATATGGATGAAAAATAAAAACCTTCTAAAAATCAATTTTGTAATTTCTTCTTTTGTAGATATTTTAATGTTTCTGTATACAGATTCATTTTTTATTAATAATTTTTAGTATTTCATTAGAGAATAAGTTTTTCTAGAAATGATTAGTACTAATAAACAATAAAATAATAAATAATAAAATAATAATAAAAAATAGAAAATAATAAATCTAAAACATAATACTAGCAAGATAAAACAATCAAAAGAGTTAACTCAAAATTTAATAATTATAAAATATATATATGTATGTATATGTGTATAAGCAATAAGTAATATCAAAAATCAAAAATCTAAAAATACAAAATACAAAATATAAAATACAAAATAATTAATTTAAGTTGAGTTAGTAAAAATATACCTTTAAAATAATAATTCCAAAAATTTCAAAATACTTTTTTACAATTGTTATTTCAAAATAAATTCCAAAATAAATCTTTTCTAAAGAAAGAATCGCTTCTTGAGATAGTTTTTTTGAGCGAGGTTTCTGTTCCTTTTCTAAAATAAATTTTTATTTTCCATTAGAAAACATTAAAATATTACAGGGTTGCAGTTTTCTTGGTACAATACAATCAAGTAATAAGGTCACCCAATATAGTAATTGACTATTGCAAATATATATAAGGTAAAGGTATAGTAGTTTATTTTACTACACAGTAGCAGTCAAATAGTTCAAAATAGTAACAGTATATAGATTAACTTTTTACTAATAATACATATGATAACAACCTTGTTTGTAGGAATTACCATAGAAGAGAAATATCACACTTTATAATTAAAAGATCATTATATCTGAGTTGAAGTATAGAAACTTAGAATTAGCAGAAAAAAAAAAGGTACCCTTTATATATCTTTTTACCTAATGGGAGTAGTGGAGGTTTGAGTAACATTTCTTGATATTATATTTAAGATAGTAGGGATTGTACAGAAACAAGTGAAGTTTGTTTTTTTTCAGTATTAAGGTGACTTATTTGGTTCTAGCTTTTTATTAATACTTATATCAAGTACATGTTTTATATAGACATATCTATAATGAACTATTAAACAAGTGTACAACTGGCTACATGCGTAACTTTTCTATATTACTTATTTAAAAGGTCTATCCAAAGGTTCCTTACCAGTTGCTGTACCTAACACCTCTGCTTAGATGTTCTATTTAAACCCTCTGATCTGATTCTGGTATTAATTTTACTAGATTACAGACTCAGATCTATTTACTTTTAACTATAGAACTATAATTCTTAGACTATTTTTATCTTCAAGATAAACCTACCAGAGTGAGCTATATTCTTTTTTACTGCTAACCTGGTTTCATGCTATGGCCAAGGCCAATACTTGCAGTTAGGATTACTTCTTAAACTGCTATTTCTCTTGTAAAGTTCACCCAAACTCTGGTACTTATCTTTTTAACTTTTTTTTCTATTATCCCCTACTAGCTGCAACTTGAAACCAATAACAGACTTCTTCAGATTTTTAATCCAAATGGCCTGATATGATATACTTATGTATTCTTTTCCTTTAATAATTCTGATAACCTGGTTGGTCATATGCTCCTCTACATATCTTGTTATCTGGTTTATCTGATAGTTCCTATAAAGGTGTTTCATGAGCTTTTATCAGTTTAATGGCACTATTGAAAGTTTGTGCTATCTTTTTACTCAGGATTTCTAAATAGGTTTCTGTCTTCTCAGTTTTTTAGTCTTTTACACTTAGTAGTCTTATCATGAGTTTGCACTAAAGCCTTATCTGACATCAGTTTTTTATATTCTTTTATATATATATAATGTTACACTTTGCATAAATGCCCTGAGCTCCCAATGTTAGGTGAGGCCTAACTTGATGTACCTAAGATTACAGATGCCCAAAACTCAACTGATCAGCAAGAGACAGTTATCATAACATGAGTATAATTTCCAAAATTCATCATCTATAAGAATTGAACCTTAGACCTACCACTTGAGGGTTAACAACCTATCTATTTCATTAGATTGTCACATCTCTACAAGTGGAGTTTGTGTAGGAATAGTTGGGATAATATTTATATGTATTTGTTATTTGTATTTGAAATACTTAGAGCTTGTATCAAGGTACTTGAGTTTGTATAATAACAGTTAGAATTGTACAGAAACATTTAAAGATTGTGTTGAGAATATTTGGGATTCTTGTACTATAGTATTTGGCATAATAAATTGTACTAGAATATATGAAACTTGTATAGAGATATTTGAGGTTTATAAAACAATACTGACATCATAGATGTTACTCAATGTTATATGTTTGTATTATACTTCTAACAGCCAATTAAGATTCTATTATCTAACTACTATATACTATAATATAACTATACTAATAATGAATAATAAATATAATATAAAATACAATAATATAATAACTACTAATAATATAATATACTATGCTATGCTAATAATCTACTTTATAACAGTATTTGGATATTTTCAAAATTGGTAAAAAGTGAAATTTCTAGAACAATTTTATAAATTTTCTGAAATTAACCAATAGAATTTCAAAAAAGTTTGAATAAAAGTTTAAAAAGAAATATTAATAATATAATGAGTTTTAGTTTATTAAAAATAAAATTTATATTAAAATAATCATCTTAGTAAACTAAATATTTTTGTTTAATAAAAGAAGATAAGTTTGTTTGGTAAAATTTAATGAAAATTAAGAAAGTGTATTTTTTAAAAAATATTAATTTGTATATAACATAATAATTAGAATTTGATAAAATTAGTATAGTTGCAAGCAGAAAGTTTAGTATACTTAGTTTACTCAAAAGTAAAAAAGTTTAATTAAGTATAAATTAAAAAAGTTAAAAAGAATATAAATAAAAATAATTTTATTAAAATATAAGAGTTTGTTGTATCAAAAAATTAAATATAAATAAATTTGTATTATTTTTGGAACAGAAAGTTGCAAGAAAAAAGCTTAGAAGTTTAAAAAGTATTAGTTTAGTAAAATATTGAGAAAAATTAAATTGTTTATTAAAAAAAGTTGGTTTTAGTGATTATAAGAAGAATTAAGTAATTGGTATTAATATATATATATATATTTTTTTTTTTTAAATATTAAGGTGAGTACTTGTGATCCAGGATTTTATTGATAGTATATTTGGCTAATAATTGCTTTACAATCACAGAAGGCAACCATGAAAAGAGTGTACAACTAGCCACTTATACAACTTTAGTTATTGTCTAATTTAAATAGTCTGTTCAAAGGTTCTATACTAGCTGTCATACCTGGAACCCACTTGTAGATTTCCTATTTAACCACTCTGTTTCCGTATCCACCCACCTACCTCTGCCTACTAATGATCCTAACTGATGCTGATAAAAATATGCCATGACCACTAAGTCTTTAAAGCAGTTCTTTGGAACTTTTGACCTTGTACTAAACCTTTCAGAATTTTCTGTATCCTATTCTTACAACTGACCTGATATTACTATGGCTGAGACCAATACTGATAGTCAGGGTATATCATTAAACCACTGTGCCCTTGTAGAGTTTACCCCAACCCTGGTACTAACTTCACAATATATCCTTACTACTTTGGTATTCAATTCAAGTTCCATCAAGCTGCTATTCCAGATAGCCCAAAAAGGTAGATCAAAACCATACACCTCTGGTTTACATGTTTGCTAATATGTACCCTTTTTCTCTAGAATTCAGAAATTCTAGCAGCCTGGTTGATTCATCTGGTCCATTCTTAAAGACCAACACATTTGCCTATTTTCACAAGTTCTAGCTCCGTTTCATAAGTCTAGTCTTTACAGTAGCACTGTCAAAAGCTTGGGTTATCTCTTTACTTGGGTCTTTCAAGTAGGCTTTCATCTTTCTTCTATTGGTTTTTATGATTTATATGGCCATAAGGACTTATTGTAGGTTTGCACTACCTGGTACTGGTTTGCATTCCTTTATGTAATCACAGACCTTGTTCCAAAGGACAATATTATGTAACTGTTACACAAATGCCATGTGACCTACCAGTCATGCTAGTGTGATATAGATTACAGATGTCTTATCCTAACCAATTGCAAAAGACAGTTAACCATAACACAAAGAGGATTTTCAAATTTTCTATTGACACTGGAATTTGAACTCTGGATCTGCCACTTGGGAGTTGACAACTTGACCACTTCACTAGGTTGCCACATTCCACAATATATATATATTTATATTTAGTATATAATAATAAATAATATACTTTTTTTATTTTTTTTATTAAGGTAACCTTTTTGGTCTTTTGACTTTTATTATTATTTTTTTAATAATATGTTTTATAAAAAACTATTACAACAAAAGTATACAATTGGCTATATATATAATTGTCTGTATTACTTATTTAAAAAATTACTTACAAATTTTCTATCAATAGTTATATCTAACACCTTGGCTTGAATGTTTCATTTTAAATATTCTAAATTTGCAATCTATATTAGTTTACTAAGTTATATATAAGGTTATTGTTTTAATCTTAAACTATTTTATTTTTAAAGTAATCTTCTAAAATTTTTTGTATTTATTTTTATAGATGATCTGGTATTACTATAACAGAACCAATACTTGTAATTAGGGTTAATTATTAAACTACTATGTTCTTACAAATTTTTTTAAACCCTAGTACTATTTTACAGTATATCTGAAATACTTTAATATATTTTGTATTGTTATCAAACTTCTAATTCAAATAGTTTAATAAAACTATGACTAGTTTATTAGTATATCAAGTTAGGCTAGTATTTTTTTTTTTTAGTTTATTATAGTAATCTAATTAGTAGTATTCTATACTTAGAAGTTTTTGCTTATCTGGTTTCTTTATATTGATATTTAGTTATAAAACTAGTTTTTATAATAGAGTTTAAAACACAGAAGCATAGGACATGCTTTTTAAAATATGCCTTATAGGCATGTCTATAAGTATGCTATATAGTTATAAGACATGTCTAGACTTAAAAAAATGTTATATAATTGATTAATTTTTATAAATTTATTGGTAATTATATATAATAATTAACTAATTAAATTATATAATTTTTTATGAACACAAACTATTAACTCTTTTCAATGATCATTTGTACCAAAATTCTCTAATAATAAACTGGCAATAACCAAATAATTTATTAAGTAAATCTTCTCTGACCTTCTAAGTAAAATTGTTCACAACTAAATTTTACATATAGGCAGACTAGTTTTATATCTTTTAGACCTCTGTACAGTGAGATATACTTATTAAACTGCAAAATACTTTTTCTAAAATTTTTTAATAATTTATTAAGCTAACCTTAGTTATTACCTTAAACAAAAAGATAGAGCTCGCTTAGAGCTTCATTTTGATATATTATATATTAATATTGGACTAATATTGAAGGTTTTATACAAAAAACCTTTAAAACTCCCTTACAAAATTTCCGTTCTTTTTTTTACAAAAAATTTTTTCTTTTTTTGGGAGATCCTGTATCCTAGAACGTCTAGCACCTGCAGATTACTACCAAAAGCCATATTACTAATTAATTTAATACAAATTTTAATTTTCTCTATTTTTGGTTCGATTAACTAATACAAAAATCTGTTCAATATCAATTATTGTAACCACTTAGCTTGCACACTCTGTGCCACTTATTTGTCACATTCTTTTATTTATCATACCTTCTTACTCATCACATCACTTATTTGTTACACCTTCTTATTTGTCACTTTCTATATTTTTCAGATCCTCTTACATTCAAGATTTTATTTATTATCTCTATTTTTATTCTTTAAACTCTAAACTATGTCTACTTTAATCTCTAAAAATCCTAACTCCTATGACATTGACTACTATCATGGCAGATGTAAAGATTGGCATAGTGTAGAAATAGTAAAAGGAAAACCTTAATCTTTATATGCTTCTAGCAGATATTAATTCAATTATTTGTAATATAACAAAAAAGTATCATTACTTCAAAGTTCTTCAACAACCCATTATTGCCATATGTCTTTATAGAACATATCATACTAGCTTTACCTCTTGCTTCTACAGAATTCCTTATTCTACTTTTCTTGGGCAACCTATAATCCAAACTACTTCTACTATCTCTATTGGTCATTTCAAAAAAATAATTAATAAATTACCTCAATCATCTACTTCTAAACAACAACAATCTGATTCATCTTCTTCCAAACTTTGCATGCTATTTTCTAACTTTCAAATAGATTTTATATCTTTTGCAATTGTTGCACATTCTCAATACTATCACACATGTCTCTTATGTGGATCTAAAAATATTCCTTATATAGCAACAGAACAATGTAATCATGCTATTAACTACACAATCTATATGATCTTCAAACAAAATCTAATTCACAGACTCTGTGTTCCTTATCTATTAGATATTAAACTTAAACCTTTGGTTCAAACCTCTTCTCTTATATTTCAACAACAAATAGTTATAGCTTCAATTAAATCTAAACTAATTAGTTTAAATACTCAAACTTCTTCTTCTACTTTCAAAAAACAAATTATTTCTTCTTTAACTCTTAAACAAAAACTAATTCTTGTTCTTATCAAAATTCAATAGATGAAACTTATTAAAAAATTCCAACTTCTTAAATTCTTCTTATTAAAGAAAACAAAAAACTCAATTCACAACAAAAACAAAAATCTAAAGTAAACCAACAAGATACTACTAATGATCTCAATTGGTTTAAAAAATATTCTGTAACTGAGTTTATGAAAAATAACACCAAACTAAATAATTCTACTGCATAACAACTATTTAATTTTATTAAACTATATCTTATTGACATCTATCTAAAAAAAATTACTTAAGCAGCTTCAGAAAATGCTTCTGAATTCAAACTTAATTACAAATATCTGGTTAAAACTTTAGTTGGCAAAAGACCTAAATTCCTAACTGATCTTATCTATAAAGCAAATCCTTCAGTTGATAAATCAATTTTAATTTCATTCAAATTAATTCATTCTACCTTTACTTTACTTTTGCAAGAATTTATTACAACTTTATTTATTCAACTAAACTATTCAAGAATTTTTGCTTCCTATAATTTTATTTCTCTATATACTACTACAAACTGAAAACAAGTAGCACTTAACTTAGCCCATCTACACCTTATTCATTATGACAAATACAAAACCATCTATACTAAAAAATTCTATGAAGATCTTAAACTCTATTCTATCTACTTCAGACTTAACTACTTTATTAGTAAAGATAATATTAACCAACCACTTTTCAAAATTCAAAATGATGACAAATTCAATATTAATATATCCTTTAATATTTCTAAAAAAGAATTTCTCTAAACTTTTCAAATTCCTTCTTTAAAAAACCACTTATTTGAATTTAAAATCTGGTTTGAAAAATTCTTCAATATTTATAAACATCAATTCTATAACATTAATTAAGAAAAAACATTTAACTATATTAAATACCAAATTGCTCTCAAACTTTCCAATGAATACAAAGCACTTCTTCCTTCTAAATTCAAAATTATTTCTATAAACTCCTTACAAGAGCATTCCAAACTATGCTTTAAAGCTGCTTTATATCATATTCACACTTGTACAGTTAAAAACTGTACAATATTATCTAATGATATAGAACACAATATTAAAAACTTATCTTTCTTTTTTTCACTAACTCATATAATCACTTTTCAGCTTCAACTAACATGCTATCCAAACCAAAATAAACACACCTTATTCTTGATTTCTCTATATTTAACAAAAACCAACTCAATACTGCTATTTTTAACAAATTTACACCTATTACCTTTCTCTGTCAACTTGATACTAAAACTAAAAAAAAATTTATTGAACTTAACAAAACTGAAACCAACCAAGCACATGAAAGCTACTATTTTTACAGCTTTTTCAAAGCTTATTTTATTGCTGCTGTCACAAATAATCAAATTAACAACTACCATCCATACCAAATTATTAATAAAATTACTAGTAAACCTATTAGTACTAAGTACTTAGCTAGAATACTTATATATTTCTATATTCTCAAAAATAACAATCTTCCTATTTCTTTAATTAGAAAATCTTATAATAAAAGATTTTATCCAGAAGCTCAACAAATCCTACATTCTAAATTTAATATCAAATTTAATTCACTCAAAACCAAATCTATTTTCTCTAATTTAAATACTTCTGACAAATTCAAAACTTCAATACCCAATAATAATATTAATTTATTTGCAGTTCTGGATGATAACATCTTAATGTCTAACTCAAACACCAATAACACAAATCAAAACAATGAACAGGACTTACAACCTGATTATATTATAACACTTTTATACAATTCTTTTCAATAAATTCTTTTATAGAACATATAAATGCAACTACTGCTTCTAAGATAATGATGTTCTCTACAGCCAGTAAACCATTCTTAGAAGAGAATAATGTAAGTAGACAAGTGGTTAAGTCTATTTATGCAGAGAACCAGGTTAATGACAGCCAGACTCAACATACAGGACAGGCTATGGTATCTTGCATAGCTGTGCAAACCAAGCATATGGTGAGCAAATCTACAGAAGAACTTTCTACTTCTTTGAATTCTATTTTATCATTTTATATTAAGAAAGAACTACAAGACTCATCTTACAATACACTATATGATTCAGACTCATGCTATAACTTGTGATTAGCAAGGTTAAACCTACCTCTACTTTCACATCTCCAAACACTTAACTCTTTTTTAAAACACATTCATCATTACAACTATATACAATTAAACAATTTCAACTACACACTTACAATATTAATCAAAATTGATTATAGTGAATGCTATATACATTTATCATACAAATCTCAACCTTCACCTGAATATTTTTTCCTATGACTATCAGGCTATATTTATTATTCATTCATACCTATTCCTTCTAAATTTTTTCTAATAAACAACAATATACCAAATACAAATTTAATTATAAAGGAAAATAATATAAACTACTCTTACTTTCAACTAGTAGAAGCTATTTTAGAAGGTCATGATGAAACTGACATGGTTAAACAACACTATGACAACATCCAACTTAATATCTGCTATAACAAATTTCTATTATACAACTATTTACTACTGCTTTCTTATCTAAAAACTATTATTTCTTTCTTACAACATATCTATAGCTTTGGCTATTCACTTGATAATGCTTGTGGCTATATATTAATAATCTTTATTAAAAATAATCATAATGAAACTTATGTTTATCTTCCATCAGAAGCTAAACCATTACCTAATCACTTTATTTAATCAATTCAAACTATCTGGCATTATCCAAACATTTAGCTAAAATCAAATATATCAACACTAGTCTTCTCTATACCAGCACCTTTAGCTTCTATTTCTAGCAATTTAACACAATCCAAAAACTCTAATACCTCATCTCTAAATCTCACAATTTGCACCTACAATGTCTGAGAATACAATAAAAATCTCAAATAGCAAGTCTAAGAGGATTACTGTATTATTCATTTCTTAAACATTATTAGTATTACAAAAACTAAAATAGCAGAAGATAATGCTATTACCAAATTTCATAACTCAAAATACTACTCCTATTACTGGTTATGTACTAATAGTTCTAAAGCAGGAACTGCACTTATGATTTATAAACACTTTACATCTCATATATACAATATTTTTACTCTTTCTGGCTATGCTATAGCTATAGACCTTTGTTTTAAACATGATCACAAATTTTGAATTATCTCTATATATCTATTATGTGAAAACTCATAATTAAAACTTCAAATTTAAAACACTATTATTCAATGAATCCAAGAAGCTACTAACCGAAACATTCTATTCATAATACTAGATGACTTTAATGTACCATCTAACAACTTCACCTTCTTATCTATTAAATGCAAACTACTGCAATTTCTACAATATAATAATATTTATGATCTGGCAGATTATACAAACACCTCCTCTCATACTTGGCATAGCAGTAGACATCACAGTACTATTAGCTATATTTGGACCCACCTACCTTTACTTAAATACCTTAATTCTTTTTACTTGGATGATGCAGAAAACTGTACCCAAAGTGATCACAAAATTCTTATACTCTCTTGGATATTTCTTTATGCTCTTATAGGCAAAAACAGATATTCAACTAAAACCAAATGCAGAACTTTTAACTACAAAGCAATGAATAAAGAGCAATAGGAAACCTTTGCTGACCAAGTTTCTCTTAACCTCATTACAAACAAAACACCTCTTTCTACTTAAACCTCTGAATCTCTTGAAACTACTTGGCATAAAATCCAAACTAGTATTATTAATGCTGCTACTAAATATATTTCTAACAAAAAAACAACAATTCACAACTTTTAATACTCATTTTTAGCTAAAGCTATCTTACTTTATTTAAATCTTAAAAAACTCAACAACATTATTAGACAAATTAAAACCTCTTTAACTAACTTATTACCTATATCTATACATCTTAATCCTACTATATACTATCTTAACTCAATATATTACCTTAATATACCTCTTATACCTAACTCTTATGAGCTTATACCAAGCTGGATTACTACTACTAATACTAAATAGCAAGCTCTTTATCATGCCCAAAACATAAAAAACATTAAACAAATCTGAGAACAAATAAATCAGCATATCAATCTTAGATGCCTCAAACTTCAAACTAATCTCAAATTTATAATTAACAGCATACTCAATCATCATAAGGATTTAGTGAAATTTAACAACATAAAAACATCAAATTATATCATCACAGAACCCAAACTAATTAAAGAATATATTCAACATTATTTCGACAACTAGACTGCCTACAGACTTATTAATGATTATGAATTTAATACTAACTAGTTAGAGGAATATGAACCAAAAGCTACCACTAGTTCAGACTATTATAATTTAGCTTTAGCTAAATTTACTTGATGAAATTACTAGAACTCTTAACTAACTTCCCAATAACAAAATATGTAGACCATTTGGAATTAGCTATGAAATTCTTAAACGGGCTGGTCCCACTTTTCTTCAAGCAATAGTTGCTCTTTTTAATTAATGCATTCAAATTTTTCATATACCTAAGCAATGGAAAGAAAGACACATCTTTCCAATATCTAAAAAACCTATTTTTGATAGAAACTTTTCTAATACAAAACCTATCAGCTTTGTTGAACATATAAAGAAACTATATACAAAACTTTTTACTAACCATCTCAACTTAATATTTATACAATATTCTATTTTATCTCCTTACAACTATATTACTTTACTTGGCAACAGCACATTTATTTCTATACACATACTTAACAATATTATTGAAGATGCTAGTTGCAACAACAAACAATTATGGCTTCTGTCTTAGGACATGAGCAAAGCATATAATTCTGTCAATTTAGAACTTTTTACAAAGTCTCTTAAATGGATATCAATGTCTCAAACTTTTATTAATATACTCATCAACCTTCTTACTGATCACCAAAACCAAGTTATATCTAATCTTGGTCTTATTAACTTTTATTTAGTTAAAAATAGTATAGATCAAGAAGAAACTATAACTCAATTATTTTGGAAAATCTATTATAATCTTTTAATTCATAAAATTGTTTCACAATTTTTAGGCTACTTTTTATCTGCATCTTGAAAAACCAACTTCATCAGAAAATTTTATATAGGAATATATAGTAATTGGTAACCTATTAGATATATATTGATACTAATCATTTCTGCTGTGTTATATTAATTTTGGTATAAACTAATATATAACCAGCTTTAAACAATCAATATATATCTAATAAGGTTATCAATCGATATATAATCAGTTTAATCAAGTACTTTTTTTAAAAGATGATATCACTAATTAAAACATATTATTTATAAAGCCAATTACAATACATAATATAAATTTATTACTATTACTAAAACTGTATAATCATATTATAACAAATAATAAAATTTATTATAATTTATTATATAATAACTGCTAGCAAATATAAACTAATTTAAAAAAAAATATTTGAAGCAAAAATTTAATTATTGCAACCAAATAAATCATCAGCATTCTTCTGTGAAAGTTCCGTTTGATGTTGAGATGCTTGCTGAAATGATAAAGAACCTGCTTCAGGTTCATACTGGGGTGACAGGTTATACTAGGATGACACTTGTTGTGAAGAACCATGATTCTCATTGTTTAGTATTGATTTGGCTGTTTCATATGATGGACCATCATTACCAAAATCATTCTATATTAAAAAATAATTAATTAATTACTATTAATAAAGCATATGCAATTAATAATAGCACTTACAAGATATCTTTCGATATGACACATAAGACGTTTTTTTGAACATGTGACACTTCTGGACTTGAGATTAAGTAAAATATTACAGACTGCGAGTTTAAAAGCGCAATGCTCATTTGAGAGTGTAGGTACAGCAACCTCAGAAAAAACTGCTCTCGCAATTATTGATAATCAAAAGACATCTTCCTCATTCATTTCAAAGAGTGCACAATAACAATCCAAAACTTCTTCACTTTGCTTTCAACTTACTATATCAGCTGGTGCAGCATTTTTTTTTAATAGTAGTAGTCTTTCACAACTAAACATGTGCCAAACTGCTGCCCTTACATTTTGAACTGATGCACCTCGCAGGTTCTTTATTTTTTGCAAAAGCTATTGTAAAAATTAGTAAATAAGTCATAATTAAAAGAAATATATTGATAAATATACTGTATATTATTAGAAACTCTTTCTGTAGATCATTTTTACAAATTCTTGCTAAAACATTTGATCTTTTCTCAATAATTTACTAAGCAAATCTTACTTGTGCTTTTAAGTAAAGTTGTTCAGCTTACTTTTCTCATCCTAGCCGGCCAGGTTCTAAGCTTAAAAATCTCCTGGCTACTGAGAAAAGTTTCAAAAACTAAATTTTTAGTTTTTGCTTCTTTTATAAATATTTTACTAACTAAACATACTTTGTTGCATATTAGAAAAACATTCAGCTCCTTAAGGTGATCATTTTGATATATATTTCATTACAAACAGACTGGAACTTATCAAAATATATATAAAAAGACAAAAACTAAAACCTGTCTTTACAGGTTTTTTTATTGGCAATTTTAGGAAAATCTATTGGGCTGCTTCAGAAAATTCACTTTTCTGGTACCCATTAAAATTTCCTAAATATCCAGCAGACTCTCACATTTGTCCTACATCTTTCAAAATTCTTCTAAACATCTTAAAAGCTCTTGTAATTAAAAAA
>CAJVQA010006106.1:0-15290 GCA_910591915.1 Cetraspora pellucida
AGTAAGAAATTGAGGTCTAGCACCAGCCATTTGTCTAATTAATAGATAAAAGCTTGCTTTAAGTGGATCTCATTTTCCGACTGCTTCTTTAATGACTTTGCCAAGATAAAATTTATGAAGATGTTCTTTGAGAAAATTAAAGAGTTTTTGAGACATTTCTATTTGTAATTCTGTATGGTTTTGCATTTCATCAGTAACTGAAAAGTTTACTAAGAAGTCATATGATGTGTTGAGTTTGGGTCTTGTTACATGCCTATAAGATTGAGCCAGTTGAGGTTGTTGAAGTGGTTTTTTATTAGACTGTGTTTGTGTAAGAGTTGTAGAGCTTGGTGTACAGGCTATTGTTGTTGTGTTTGTTGTGTTTGTTGGATTTGTGGTTGTTGTTGTGGTTTAGGTGGTGTAGTAGAGCTGTCAATATCCATATCATTGTTAGTAGAAGTTGTTTCTTCAAAGTTAGGTAAAATAAATATGAGTTCTGAAACAAGAGGGTTGTTCAGATTTTGATCAAGTAAAGAAGTAATAAGCTATTGAGTTGGAAGATTATATTGTAAAGATGGACCTTGTTCAGAGTTTTCAGTAGGTAGAAGTTTGGGTTAATTAGCTAAGGTCATTTCTTTATAAATTTCAGCTAAGCAATTATTATGATATACTGTATTTTGATAGAAGATAGATTCATTTTGTAATGCATGATTGTTGTTAGTCACTTTACAGTTAATTGAAGTTTAGTATTTAGGACAAGTATGTATATGAATAGTAGCTGTAGGAGATGGTGGAACTTGAGATTTAGATTTTATAAATACTTATTGGAGTTTTTTAGCTTGTTTGTTGGTTGTTGTTTCATCGGTTTTGCTAATAAGTTTATATGTTTTATTATTTTCTGTAATGAATTTGATGTGAACTAATCCACACATATACTTGATTGTTGCAGTTGTTGCAGGAGTAGGGAAAAAATGAGTTGGTGGATGAGATCTAAGTTCTATAGTAATACATTTGGTAGGTCTGTATTTGTCTAGAATAGCTCTTACTTGTACAGGTTCATTTTTATAGATGGTGATGCCATAAGAGCTTGCATGATTATTAAAGAAATAATTAAGGTCTAAGATATCTAGTGCTTCTGTGCTAAGAATAGGCATAGTGCTATGAGTTTACTTAGAAGTCAGAGTTTAGGTTACTTAGTAAAATTTTTTGTAGTCTTTGATTAAAGGTTTTTAAAAGTTTAATTATAACATAAGATTAATTGCAGGATATAGTTTGTTTTGCAAGGGTTTTACTGTGGCTACTGTGGCTACTTCAGCTGCTGCAGCTGCTGCGGCTGCTGCGGCTTGTGTAACCTTATGAAACCTTATGTAACCTAGGTAACACAAGTTTGTGGCTGGTGTGGCTAGTGTGGCTAGTGTAGTACAAATTTATAAATAGTTGAGTATTACAGTAACTATTGTGTAATTGAGTACAAAATTTATTTTTAGCAAATTAGTACAAGATAATTTGTAATAAATAAATTTCTTTTTTGGATAAATTTAATTTACACAATATAAAATTAAATGAAACCAATTTTAGAAATGATTTCAGGTTACACAAAAATGTTTTGGAGAAAAAATTTGGGGGTAAGGACAAAGAATAAAAAAAAAGTAAAAAGAAACTACAGAGGAATTAAAGTTGTTTTTTATTGTAATTCTGTCAATTTTAGGGCTATAGCTTCTTTTTGGGCTTGTTTTGATCGGAAGGAAGTGCTTTACAACTTTTCTTATAACTATAGAATAGGTTAATAGAATACTTTATGAAAAATAATTAAAAGTTTAATAGTGAAGACCAGAGGCTGTTTTGGCAGTGTTAAACTGCGAGTTCAAAAGTTATAGACTTGAAACTTTCAGAATATATATAAAATTAGGAGCTGAGCAAGTTTACTTAAGACACCAAAGTTGGTTATCTTATAAAAAACCAGGTATTGATGATTTTAGTACTGACGGATTTTTAGTTATTTTTGTGTAAAAAAGATTTACAGAATGAGTTTTTAAGTGTCATAACAAACTATTATTCAAATGGAAAGGTCCTTATTTTGTATATAAAAAAGTTACACCAGATATTTATATATTGCAAACCTTAGAAGACAATATTTTGGAAACACCAATTAATACCTTGTTGCTAAAAAGAAATCATAATAGACACTTGTGGAATTCTATGATTATTATTAATCAATCATCTTCTCATACCAATAGAAATAATATTCTCTTATAATCAATACCCATTTCGATACTATTTTCTCAGATCTTCTAAATACTGTATTTGCTTTTTTGACTACTGGATCTTGTTCAACCAATGAATCCCAAAACCTATAAAAATAAATAACTACTACATATAGAAAGCTTCTTAAGACTAATAGTTCCTAAAAAAAAAAACAATTTACCTATACTTATTATTTGAATGAATTATTAAATAAATACTCAGAAGAGTGAAGAACAAGTAGAAGAAAAATTTCTAGTTATTATTATAGAGTTTTAATTAAAACCTATAATATCTTCCATGACCTTGAAGTAGAACAAATTTTTAGTACCACTACCCTCTTAATAATTGATAGTCTCTCAAGTTCTGACTATCATGTTCTATTTTAATTTTCATGAAGCTCAAAACTAAATAGATAAAAATATAACATTAAGAGTTTTATATATTTTTGATCATAACTTTTGATGTACTGAACCAATTTGGATAAAACAACTACCATTGAATTCAGCTCACTGAGATAATTCTAATGAGCATAAGATCATATGATTTTGATTATAGGATCACGAAATTAGGATAATTTTGATGAAAACATTAATTCTAATACATATAACTTGCTTCTGATTGGCTCAAATTACTGTGCTAAAAATCTTATATTTCTTACAGATCTTACAGATATTACAGTTCTATTAGATCTATTATTTCTAACAGATCTATTATTTCTATTATATCTACTATATCTATTATATATATTATATCTATTATATCTATTAGTTCTTATTACTATAAATAGTATTTATTAGTAATAGAGTAGTCTTTATTGTAATTGTTTATACATATAAAATGTCTATAAAAGCACTACTTTCTGACCCTTCAAAAAAATTAAGTGTCTCTATACACTTTAATAAGAAGTATCTCTATACACTTCAATAGGAAGTGTCTTCATATACTTTAATAAGAAGTGTCTCCATATACTTCAATAAAAAGTGTCTTCATACATTTCATAGTTAATAAACTGAATGCAATATTTAGTATCTTCATATACTATTTATTGTTGCTTCTGTCTCAAAATCCCAAATCATTCTGTATTTTGTTAAGTCTTGTATAAATTTTTGTATAGAATCTGTTAAGTTATAGTTATCATACTATAGTTGAGCAGCTTCTGTTATCACTGTGGTTAAAGAAAAAACTACAGATTAACAATGTTATAATAAATAAGATTTCTATAATTGGTTAAAGTCTTCTTGCTCAATTTCATGCATTTATAAAAAAATTAAAAGCAACAGATGATTTGACCCTGTTCACTAGATTAAACATATTATTTGTTAGTAATTTTATACAATTTCCTTCTGTATTAGATCCTGCTATATATATACCAGATAAAATTACTTTTATTTCTTCTATTCTTAACTTATAACATTATAATCAATTTAAAAATTCATCAAAATACACAAAAATAAAATATAATATTGACCTCTCATCAATTAATAATAAATCTGTTATTAATACAACAGAAAGAAATCTTTGGTTAACTATTAAACATGTGATTAACTTAAAAAAGCCTATGCATCAACTTGATGATCTCTTTTATGCTGAACTTCTCAAAAATATGCAAAATGAAAATCTTACTGATATTCAAAAATCTGCCCTACAATCAAAAATTCTTGATAACAACCAGATTAGTTCAACTAAATGAAGAAATGCTACTTTCCTTTTAACAAGAAACAATCTTCATATTTAGCTTAACTTTGATGCAACAAAAGAACATGCTTATTATAATAAGCAACCTCTAATCTACTTTTGCATGCAAAATTCCTACAATAAAACTATATTTACAGGAAAAAATCATATTAAATTTCTATCAACATCCAATATCAAAAAGAATGTTCTTTGTAACATTCTTCTACTATTTATTAATATGAAAATTGTTGTAATTACAAACATTTGTACAAATGCTAACTTAGTGAATGGCTCTCAAGGAATTCTTTAAAAAATAATATATGATAAAGATTCAATAGACTATTCATATTCTAATAAACATACTATAATATTAAAATATTATCTGAAATATGTCATCATTGAACTAACAGGAAAAGAGCTAGGTCTCTATCACAATCTTCTATCTAAACATGTACCTGTATATCCTATTAAATGCTCTTGCATATACACTATTTGAAATTATAATGGATCAAAAATTCAAAAAAACTTTTAATGATTTCAACTTTCTCTAACATCTGCATTTGCGTTTACTGATTATAAATGCTAAGGATTTACTCTCAAAAAAGCCATCATTGATCTAACTAGCAGTAATAAAAACAACAGTATATATGTAATGCTTTTCTATATACAATACTTAAATAATTTGCTAATTCTACTACCATTTAATGATTTTATATTAAACATGCAAATCTCACTTGCACTTTATACTGAATTTGAACAGCTCAAAGAATGTGAACTTAAAACTATCTAATTAAAAGAATAGCCATTTATTTAAACTCTACTTTTCTTATTCATTAGTTTTTTTTCAATAAACCTTATATGTTTTTAGTCTTTTTATTTTCTTATTCATCATTGCTATAATATACCATACTGTAATTTATCTTATTACAATTTGCAAACTAATTATGATAAAGATCATCAATTATAAATATATATATACTGTGCCTGCAATCATTACTTCATTAAATGCTTCGCACAACATTGTATTTCATATGATTCTTACATTATTTGCATAATTTGTAATTTTTATAAGTAGATCTTCTTAAAACTAAAGTCTAAGAACACACCCTTAAAAGACAATAAGAGAATATGCATTCATAAACATTGAATATATGTATTTGAATCAAATTTAAATAAACATTTGAAATTAATGACTTATAGAAAAAATGCTTATGAGATTTTTGTTATATATAAAACAATATAAACAAATTAATTCTGTTTTTATTTATAATAAAATCTCCAAAAATATATGCACTCTCTAAATGCATACTCAACTCTAATTAAAATATATACAATATGTATAAATACACTTTTTCAAACAATTATATAAGCACTTAAGTTTTACTATATATGAATAACACTCAAAACCATCTTAATAAATACAAACCTTTTTGTATATTTTAATATAAAAAATATATAATACTAATCATTTGCTAATTAATATTCTACATAGCTTTAAATACAAATCACAAAACTAATTATTTGTAATTTAATATAACTTACTCTTATAATAATATTTAATTTGTGGCTTTTTTTTAAAAAAAATTTTGTAAACTTAATTCATATCTAAATTGCAATACTTAATATTAGCAAATTAAATTATCAAATTTATCTAATTACTTTTAAATATTATGTGAACCAATAATGCCTGAAAAATAATTACAAAAATAATTAATCAAAAATATTAGTCTATAAAGTACAACAATATTGAACATTGCCTTATCACAAATTTTTTAAAATGTGTTTCATGATTAAAGAAATTTCTAAAAAAACACCTATCTCAAATATAGCTAATTCTAATCTATATATAGTCTAAATATTAGTGAATTGCATCAAATTATGTAATCCTAAAAGCTTTGGATATCGATCTCATAAGAAATTCCACTTCTAATAAATACAATTAAAAGAATCTCTATTCTCTGTTATTATTCAATACTTTACCTTCTAACAAATGCACTAATGACAACAATTACAATAACAATCATTGTCAAGTTTAATGCTATTTACAGCACAAATCAATGCTATAAAATAATTAAAAAAATTCAATGCACCCCTTCTAAAACCAATTAATAATTATGAAAAAAATCATTACTGAAAAAGTAAATGATTAGTGCATACTAATATTAAAGAAGATAAATGCTTTTAAGTAAATTTATGAATTTCAAAAAAAAATCAATAACATGGTGTACTTAACCAAAAATCATTCAGTTTAAAAGACCAAACACATTTTTAAATAGATAAGAAATTGTATATATAGTAATTTAGCAAAGCAATAAAAAAATAATAATAAACATGAAATTAAAAATCCACATATTGAAAACTAAAACACATGTAATTTGTCAAAAAATGTAAAAACAAAAAAAAACAAATTAGTGATTAAAAAATTATTCCTATAATATCTAAAGCCTGTAGCATTATATAAATATTATAAAGCATATTAAATATTTTTTATTTAATCGAAAAAATATTAGTGTTAATAAAAAAGAAAATATATATAATTCACTTATTCTGTAGTGAACTAATGATTCTAGAATAAAAATTTATTATAAAAAATTCTTATCAATAATGTTTTAAGAACCCATAGCACTTTTACTGATCCATTATGAACTTTCAAAATTTGAGTTTGTTATATTCAGAATTGACTATATATATAGATTTTTTTTTTTTTAGTTGACAAAATCTTTGTCTTAATAAAAAAGATTGACTTGATTTTTAAATTATCATATGAGCAATTATTAATTCAATTTATTAAAACTTTTTAAGGTTATCTATACATTAATTATTAAATAAGGCTAAATAGAATACCTATTATTATTATTTTTGTTTGAATATCATATTAAAGATAGTGTTAAACTAGCACAGTTATACATTCATTAAAATTTTTACAATTTATATTCCATATAAAAATTAAACATATGTATATAACTTTACAATATAAATAAAACTGCCTTTCTTTATTAGCAAAAACAATAAACAGATTATACTAGCTTCATACATCAGACAAACAACAAATAGTTTGTTAGTTTATTGGTTCTAAACTTATAAAGTGAAATTTCAACAGAGTAGTTATCTAGACCTAAACAAACATATTTGATATTGATAAATATTATACTATTGTAAAGCATTACATTTACATATATAAAGTAGTTTGTTATATTAATAAGTGAACCAAATTAATTTAAAAATCAAGACAAAAAAAATTTTATTTACTAATTTATATTTACCTAATAATCTGTCATTATATTTCTTATATGCTTAATAACTACAGTTATCAATACTTATATTCCTTTGCTAAATAATGATCATCTCTCAAACTTAAATCATGTCTCAATTGTATATAGTTATTTAAATTTACATTTCTGGACCTTGATTTGTAAATTCCTCTAAAATTAATCACAAGCTCAAATAACATTATAATAACCTTATAATTATATAATTTACTCAGATTGATATTAAGAATTTTAGATTCAACTTTTTAATTTAGATTACTTGGATTCATTTAACCCTTTGGGAACACTACCTATTGTATATATTTTAAAAAATCTATTTCTGGTTTTGCACAATGATGTCACACAGCTATCTAGTTTTTATTTTTTCAAGCTCTACTACCTCTAAGCTTTTCCTATTTGTATTTTATTCTTTAACTAAATGTAATTTTTGCAGCTCTTTCTTTTTTACTAAAGGTCTCAGTATTGCTTCCTAGTAGGTTTTGTAATTTTTTCTATGTTTTGCTTCTCACCAATTTTTGGTTAAGAGATCTACAGAGAAGAGTGAATTGTCTTAGTTGGTATATTGTAATTATGATTTGTTTTAATTAAAGCTTTAGATATAAGGTCTTTAAGAGTAAAATCAAAATAGAAAAAGTTTGCTTAAAATGGTATTCAGTCAAATAAGTGATGTTTTTGAATTTTACAAATATGTTTATAAAGCTAATTAGTAGATAGGTTAAGACCTGCTTAGATAAAATATGCTAAATTAATAAATTAATAATATTTGTAATAAAAATAAAGTTGAGACAAGTTAGTCAGTATGATAAGAATTAGGAAGATTACATCAAAAGCAGTTAGTATTTGTAAAAATAGTTGCATATAAAAATAGTTATTATAAAATGCACCTATGGTGCTTAGCACCAACTATGTTACATATATTACATAATATTTAATTGCATAATATTTACAAATATTTGTTATACACTACAATTGATATTTATTAAACTTTCAATTTTTTTTTTTACCTATTTTGGCTTTGACTTTTACTTATTTTAGTTTCAATTTCTACACATTTTAACTTTGATTTTTACTTACTTTAACTTCTATTTTATTTAGTTTAGCTTCGATTTTACTTATTTTAACTTCGATTTTTACTTACTTCAGTTTTGATTTTTCTCATTTTAGCTTTTCTCTGTATCACTTTTTTACATTTTTTTATTATATTTTTCTTGGTTTTTTACTTGGTTCACATTTTCACTTTATACTATTCTTTTATTACTTCTTTGTTTGTATCACCTTTCATTTACCTCTAGGGTATTTTTCTCTTTACACCTCTTCTGAATTATATTCTTACTTCAAATCATATTTTGCTCTTTCTCTGTCAATTGCCTATAGGTCACCTTGTCCTTTCATATCACTTTCATCCTCTAGGTCACTAGTTATGTTTACTTTGGGTGGTATTTTTTTTCTTTAGATTGTATTTATTTCTATTTACATTATCTAACTTTTTGGTTTCTTTTTCTTTCAGGTTACATTTTCTTTTTATATCGAATCTTCACTGCACAAATTATCTTCTTTGGTGAGTTGCTTTATGCATATCATTTTTACCTTTTAGTTTTATTTACTTTGGATGCATTTTTTTTTCTTTTAGATTGCATTTTTTTTCTTTTTCATTTTATCTAACTTTTTAGTTTGCTTTTTCTTTCAGGTCACATTTTTTTTTCATGTCAAACCATTATTGTGAAAATTATTTTTTTTGGTCACTACTTTTGTGTTGTTTTATGTGTATGCTTTTGCTTTCTATAGCTCTATGTAAATTTACTTTTAGTAGCATTTTTTTTCTTTTAGACTGCATTTTTTCTATGCCATCTTTTTAATTTGCTTTTCTTTCTGATCACGTTTTCCTTTCGTATTGCATCTTCACTGTGAATATGATCTCTTTAGGTCATTGCCCTTTGTGTTGTTTTACATCAATGTTTTTTTGGATCATTTTATCATTGAGCATGAATAGCTGGTCCTTTTTTGATATTGATGATAATCATGATGTTTTTATAAGTGATAATGAGACTTCAATGACCTCTATAGATGTATTCAACAATTTTTTAATACTCAAAACAATAACAAAGAGAGAATGACTAAAGAGAATGTATCGAATTTAGAAGGTGAAGACAATGTGTCGAATTTAGAAAGTGAAGAGAATGTGTTTGATTTAGAAAGCAAAGATGAAGAAGATACAGAACTTGCATATTCATTAGTTGAAAATCAGGCCTTCGAATCTTGGGAAGCTGTTGATAAGTAAATATATATCAAGTTAAGCTTTTTGTTGGAAATTTGCAATTGATTGTTTTTTTTAATACTTGATTTAGGTGGTTTGAACTTTATAGTCAAGAAAATGGTTTTGCATTTTGTGTAACTTATAGTGACCATAATAAAGTCGATAAAAAACTGAGACATCGTGTATATTCATATATAAAAAGACAGAACTATGTTCAACACAAAGAAGCATATGTGCTTGATGAGAGAAATAAAAGTCATAAGGCAAAAGATTGTCCCTATCATGTAAATCTATATCAATAGAAAAATGATAATTTAATTTGAATTTCAAGTATTATTGGAATGCATGACTATGAAATAGTTAAAAATATTATGATGGCTAAACCAAAATACTGGCGGTTAACAAAAGAAATGAAAAACAATGTTCAATTACTTTCGTCTTGTGGTGTGTGAGCTGGAGCGATTATTAAGGTTTTATAACAAAAATACCTAGAGAAATACATTCATGCTTGTAATGTGTACAATTTAATATAATCGATTCAGTGTAAGAAGCGTGTAGAAGGTGATGCAGGTAGTACATATCTGGAGCTGATTAGAAAACAATGCGATGAGCCTGGTTATTATATTGACACAAAATTTGAAGGGGCAGACAATTACTTGGTTGGTCTGTTTTGGATGCAACCAAGCTAGATACAACTATAGGCAGATTTTATAATGTTGTTCTAATGGACACAACCTTTAAAACTAACTGTTATTTGATGAAGCTTTGTATTGTAATAGTTATTGATAATCATAATTGTTCACATTTAGTAGCAACTGTGGTTATTTCTAATGAGATAAAAGAGACTTTTTTATAGATTCTGGAAAATTTACTTAAAGCATCAAATGGTTTGGCACCAAAGCTATTATTTACTGATACTAATTATACAATAGTGGCCACTATAAGTAAAATGTTACCAAATACAAAGCATTATTTTGCCTTTATCACATTAGAAAAAATCTTGAAAAATGTTTTCTGGGTAAATATAAGGGAGAAAATGAAATGAATTTTTTAGTATGTTTTGTTATATACAAAATAACCATGTTAAAGCAAATTTGAGGAATGCTGGACAGACATAATACAACAATATTCTGATTCTGCATCATATTTGGTGAACCAACTATATCCTTGTTAAGGTGCATGGTACTTTGCTTTACTTATAGATCATTTAATGCAGGTGTGCAAATGACACAACAGGTTAAATCTTACAATAGCCTCATCAAAAAACATGTCAATGGCACTATGTCTCTGTTTGAATTAAGTAAAATTATTGAAAAACTGCTCATTAAAAAGGGTCAGTTTCAGTGTTTTAATGAGGTTGTAGGTGTGCTGCCAGATATTCATAATAAGGACTACTATAGCAGATATTTTAAAATGGTTGATAAATCATGTCAGAGATTTTTGACAGCAGCAATTCTTAAGATGAAATGAACTATAGTATTCATTATCAGGTACAGTTAGCAGATTCAGGTGAACTTGAAAATCAGGCATGTTTTATGTTATAAATAAAATGACTTGTTATATTTATTAGATGAAATGAGCTTCTTAATTTTTTTTTTTTTTTAGTTAACTGACATTGATGATATATCAACCAGAATGTTTACTGATGATATATTTGACACATTTGTAATTGAACTGGAATGACTAATAATTAATATAGATTGCACATATATCTATGAGATTTGAAAAGTTTTATCAATTGACAGAAAGAGCCATCATTTTGTATTATTATATGAAAAGGCTATGCATTTTTGCATCTGTTTAATATTAATTAATCGTGGTATTTTCTGCTGGCACTTTTTTGCAGTAATGCTATTATCAAAAATCACTAGGTTTTATGTCAAGCTTATATTATGCAAGTGGTATTTAGACAAATTAATTGTGAAGAAGATATTAATATTACAAGCGAGTCAGCAATTTTAGCAATATCTAGTGATCAGTTTGGATTGTTTGAATATAATCTACAAGTTAATTTTATACAACCTGATAGCATTCGTAATCATTATGTTTTCACAAATAAAGTTCATAAAAAGATATCACATAAGCAGCAATAAGGTAAGAGGTTTGGTATTCTAAAGAAGACCCTTGAATTGGTGATTGCTACAGGAAAATATAAAAAATTATATGAATTACACCTCAAACTCTCAAAAAAAATGGAGATGAAACTGACCAAAAACAAATAGTATAATGTTTTAAATAATGATTCTGTCGAATTTGCAACTACAATTAGCAACCCAGTTGGCATCTATTCAAAGGGTCAAAAACCAAAAAATGCAAGTGAAAAGCATTTAATGATGATAGTAGGCATAAAAAAAAACCAAAAACAGAATGTACAAGTCAAGTTGATTATATTGAGGTATTGAATATTGATAGAAATCAAAGAGTTAAATTGAAAGATATTTCGAATTTAGGAACTAGCAGGAGTTTTACCAACCATAAGAACATATCTAATAAATTATAACTTTAATATGTGAACATGAATTGGCCTAATTAACAACTAAATTTTATAGCTTAAGAAAATTATAACAATCATGAAAATATTGGTGAATCATCATTATTGGTTACAAGGTGCAATGCTAAAAGCTTAATTAGAATGGGTAAGTTTTGAAGTTTGACAGTAGTATTACTTAATATTATATATTGTATGGTCATAATTTTAATATACACAATTGGAATTGGTCTAATTAACAAATAAACATTATAGATCAGAAAGATTATGACAATTATGAAAGTGAATTTTTGGTAACAAGTCAGAATGCTGAAAATACTGAAAGTTTAATTAGAATAGGTAGTTGTTTGATAGTATGATAATATTAATACATGCATTTTGAATTGGTTTAACCAATAACTAAATATTATAAATCAGGAAGGTTATAACAATCACAGTGAATTTCCATTATCGATAACAAGACACAATTCTGAGAGTTTAACTAAAACAGATAATTTTAAGATTTCTTCTTTTCATATAAGCCTATATAGTGCTATGTATTATTTAATATTATATACTAATATCATAGTCAACAAGAATATTACTAACCATGATAATAAGTCTCATCTGTGTGGTATTTGTGGCCAAGCAGGCCATAATTCTCACACATGCAACTCAGATGGATCAAACAATTGTAAAAATATTGATGTTGAGAGTTCAACAAGAACAGGTAAATTTAATATTATCTCGTATTTAATGTTAATGAGTTCGATATAATATGTACTAATAATTATTAATCTGTATATTATAGTCGACAAAAACCTTACAAATTATGGAAGTAAGTCCCACAGTTGTGGTTCTTGTGGTCAAACTGGCTACAATGCATGCATATGCAGCACAAAAAAGTAGTTGTAAGTATGGATTAATAATTTTTATAAATGTTACACTTATTATATTCATGCATGATGTTGTAAAATGCTTGTCTTACAAATTTAATAATGTATTTTGAGCCCAATGTGAGATAATATGTAGTAGATAGTATGATAGCATATGTATAGAATTTAAATAAATAATTTTAAAATTTTGGATTTGAATATGTTCTCAAAGTTTCTTTTTATCAAGTTTAACCTTTTTTAATAATTAGGGTTAGAGTGAATGCTATATTGTTCTTTTTTATGTTGAGGTTAATAGATAAAATAGTTTGAGTTAATGGTTTTATTTTTTTTATTATTGCTTTACTCTATACTGATTCATGTTGGGCTTAAGATGTTGGTATGTGCTAAGAGTCAGGGATGTTATCAGCTAATTTGGCTCTATTTGTTAGTCGTTTTTATAAATTTACAAACTGAAAAAAGCTGATAACATTTATTTATTAATAAAAATGTATTGAGTCAACAAGAGTGGCTCCAAAGTGCTAATGCTTTCTAGCTACAGCATGTAAAATATACTATCTACTCTGCAATAATATTATAAACTATAAATTTTTACTTTATTGCATAGTTAATAGTATACTTAAATGCTATGGCTAAAAGGTATTAGCATTTTGAAAAGCTGCCCTAAATAACTTGTGTTTGTTTGCATTGGTTTTAAAAAAATAATATATGAATCATTTATATTCTAAATATATGGTGTTTAGCACCTATGGTGCATTTTAGTAAACTTGTATAAAAAAATCAAAAGTTATATATTGATTAATAACCAAAGAATATAATAATATAAATTATCCTGCCAATTTATAATAATTGTTATACTAATTGATATATAATAAAAATAATATAAATCGATATATAACTAAGCAATTATAATTAATATATGATCTAAATAATTAGAATCATGTTAGATAATTTATTAATTATAATTATTTAGATTATATATTGATTATAACCAATAGATAACTATAAGTTAATTATAATTAATATATATTAATATATGTAGAAAATTAGAATCAATATACAAAATCATTATATTAAATATTACTGTGATTCACTTTTATATTTATCAACTTTAAGCAAATAAAATTTATATATTTAAATTGAATATAATACATAAGATACATTTTGTATACAATATATAAAAAATTACAAAAAAAAACAATGCCACTATATTAGGAAAATGTTTGGATAGTTACTAATCAATATATATCAAAAAATCGATATATATTGATTAAAATATAATGATATATATCAGCAAGGTAGTTATAAATTGATATATATCAAAATCAATATATATCGATAAATGGATATGTATTAATATTAACAAAAAATCAATTATGATTGAAATTATTTAAATTAATACATATCATTATTTACAAAAAAATCAATTATCTTCAATTTTATTTTAATTAGTACATATCATTATTTACAAAAATTTGATTATGATTGAAATTATATGAATCAATACTTATCATTATTAACAAAAAATTGATTATTTTCAATTTTATTTAATTAATATATATATAGACTTATTGTTATCTATCAAAATATAATATACATAATATACACTTAAATATTGATATACTTTTAAATTAGAAAATGAAACTATTCAATAAATATTCATTTATTTTATTAAATCTTAGGACTATATGCACTGTCTTATCAATACTATCTAACAGTATACAACTATAATGTTTAAGTAACTTCAATTTAGGATAACCTCATAATTCACCAACTTCCTCATACCAATGGACTAAGGGGAACTCTAGTGGCTCTTAGTTTGTTTGATAAAATTTAAATATAAGAAGTACTTTGAAATAATATTTATATTATTAATTTACCCTTAAAGTATTATTTGCTTATAATTATAATTTACGATTGTTAGCAAATTTTAATAAAAAAAATTGAATTAAACAACTATTTGATACATATTAAGCCATACCAATTTATTTCTTCATTATTTTTATAGCCACTAATCACAATGTTTGAAAATATAGGACTTCTATAGAAACTAGCAATAACATAAATTATATCTGTACTTTCTAATAAAGCTAAAGAAAATACCTGTATATAATTAAAATCATTAAGAAACAAAATTGGTTCCTCTTCAAAAAATTCATCAAGACTGGTTAAAAGGTTTTGAAACCTCTCAAATTGTAATGGATTCAGATTATTTTTATTGCTTTCAAGAAAATTGTTCAACTTATTCAAACTTAAAGTCCACATAGAGTTTTCAAACTCTTTTACTCGGTAATATTTCTTTTTGGCTTTTTTTTCAGTTAACTTCTGCCATATAATCTAATATAACAATTATTCACAGTTAAAATTATATTTAACCAAATAATATATTGTAATATATAACAAAGTAATAACTTAATTACTAGATAATATATGTATTTAAATATATTTACTAGTAAATATGTTTAAATACATATATTATCTAGTAATTAAGTTATTACTTTGCTATATAT
>CAJVQA010006107.1:0-15290 GCA_910591915.1 Cetraspora pellucida
GACAACGTCTAACAGAAGCTATACTTCCCTCTTGGACACCGCATATACCCGTAAGGGATTCCCTGTGCTGTGTCGTCGTTATAGTGTGAAAATTAAGAAGGCTTTCACCTATAACAATATTTTAGACTTGATAGTTTATATAAATTACAAGTTGTACTAGGTAATTGATGTCTGTTAAAGTAGTATATATCATTATGGCTAGTTTGTATAGGTCTTCTTTATTGATTTTGGTATATTGTAGAATATTATTATTATTTTTCTATTATGTTAGTTTTGTGTAATATGGTTTTCATATTTGTTTATGAACTTTTTAAGACAGCTTATATAGAAGTTTTGTAATGATATTTTTTGCTTCTGTTTGTGATTGAGTAAATAGTCTAATTGATGAAATCAGGCTAGTAGGCATATATCATTGTAATGTTGTATAAATGTTAGTTTGTTGCAAAATTATATTACTAAAAAAAAGCCTGTTGTGTTATGAAAGTATTTCTTATAGTTCATTAATTTGAGTACTAGTAATATCAGTTATATAAGTAATTGTTTCTGTTATTGTTTCTTGGATGAGATTAGTAAGAAGTATAGAGTTTGAATAGAGAATCCAATGTAGTGAATGTTCTAGTACATGATATATAATACAGCTATTGCTAGTTATTGCTTCTGGATATAAGTTATAAAGATGAAAAGGAGTAGGTAATATGTTAAGTTGTAGTTTAATTTTAAAGAATTTATTATTGTTAAGTATAAAGTTTGTATATGAGCTAGTTCTGTTAATGTTGTTATTTAGATATAGTCAAGTTGCTTTTTAGTTAATTTGTAAAAATAAAAAAATAATATTTTTTATTCAATTTTGAGATAACTACATAACTATTATATATGCATTACAAATATTTTTAATTACTTGTTAGGTAGGTTGTAAATTATTACTATTATATTATTTTTATTTTTGTAAAGTTTACTAAAATCTTAGTATTTATTTTTCTAATATCTTATTATTTCTTATTAATTGCTATTTAAAATTAACAAACTTTTCAAATTATCAATTCAAATAGCTCAGTATAATATACTTTTATATTCTTTTTTTTTGACAAATTTAGCAGTTTAATTAGTTATATACTCTTTTATATATCTTTGTTATTCAGTTTATTTATTAGTTTTTTTAAAAAATAGTTTAGAAACTTCAGTTAGTCTAATAGTATTATTAAAAATTTATATTAACTTACTATTTAAAAATTTTTAAATAAGATTCTATTATCTTGGTTTTTTAGTTTTTTAGCATCTAGTAGTCTTATTATGAATTTATATTAAAGTCTTATTCTTTAAACTGTATTCTAAACAAATTTGTCTAAAAAATTAAATTGTATTTAATATTTTTTAAATAAAATAATCATTTATTAATAATAAGATATACTTTGCTTATGAAATATATTCTTAAAAATATATTTTATAAACTTTATTATAAAACTTTTTTTAAAATATTAATAAATTTTTATGTATTGAAATTTTAAAGATTATATTTAAAAATTTTTATTATTAAAAATTTTTCAAGATTTTTTAAAATTTCATATATTTCTGAAACTAAAAAAAATTTTTACACTTTGTACAAATTTAAATTTTTATAAGTAAATTGCAAAAATATTACTAATAAAAATTATCATCCTTTATATAAACTAAAATATTGTATTAAGAACTATAAGCTTAAAATTAATTTTTAAAGAGTTTGCCAAAAATTTGTAAATAATTTTTTAAATAAATATTTTTTTTTAAATTTGTCTATTTTTAGCTTATAAGCAATATATATATATATATATATATATATATATATATTTTAACTTTAAGTAATTACACTAGTACTTTATTAAAATTTTTAAAACTATTTACATTTATAATTATATAGAATTTTTCAATACTCAAGTCTAGTATCACTCAGCAACCTGCTGCATTATCTTAGTTAGAGATAGACTGCTTGTTTAACTACTTAAAGACATATCAGAAAGGTTTTTTCACTTCTGTAACAAGTATATCAATTGTTTTTCAAGCTTCTTTCTTCATTCGGTTTATTTTTTCTACTTTTTTTTTTTTTTTTTTCTTTGCTACCTTATTTTTTTTTGTTCTTTTCTTTAATCTTTTTTTAGTTTGAACACTTTTTTTTATTTTGCTTATTATATTAACCTTCTTTTTTCATTCTTGTACTTTTCTATATTGAACTCTTTATACTTAATAATAGAATGTATTCTATACTATTCTTGTTACTATATTTATACATTTCTGTGTCGCCTGTTTATTTAGAATCTGACTGATCCCTTTTCTAACCTCATTCATTATTAGTTCTTTTATTAAAACTAATCTATTAGTGATTTTTTCTGCTTCTGTTTTTCTAAATAGTGTCTTGTATAGCACTAGAGACAGGATTCTAATTCTTTTCTTTTCTTTAAGGCTGTTCTGAGCTGCTGCTATTGCTACCTTTTGGATCCTCTTTTACAAGCTTTTTTGTTCAATATAGCTTGCCAGATATGCTTAAGTTTTTTTTTCATCTTTTTGACATACTTGGCAGTTCATCATTATATATATTTCTAGTCTTTTTCTATTTAATTCTTCTAGTATTGGTAGGCTATCTATTATGCATTTAATCACTGTTACTCTTCTTGTACTAAGCTTTCTTGTTATACAATGTACACTCTTTGTTCTATTCATCTCTTTTTAAAAACTTGACCAATTATATTGAGTGTTCTCAGTTTTTGGCTTTAGTGCTCAAATTGGGTTTGTTTCTTTTCAATTAGCTTCAATTTTGGCATTTGTGACTATTTTGCAAAGAAGTCTTGTTAGTATATCAACTTTCTTGTTTTCCTATTCTAAGTAATACTCTATTCTGTCACACTTGATCTTCTCTACAAATATTGTTCTTTCACATGTTGCTTTTTTTTTTGCAGATAGAACTGCACTGTTATTTCACTTATCATTACTGTGACTTTTAACTTTAACTAGTTCTATTTTATTGTTCTTGCTTTTAAGTATACTTATAATATTCATTATCCATATTGCATTTTTCTTTTTTAAGACTTTATCATCATCAATCACTTAAATTGCTTCATTAATATGTTTTAATGCTACTAGGCTATCAGTATGCACTTCTATACACTTTTCCTTTAGTAGAGTTAAAATTGCTAATCATATTGCTGCTAATTCTGCTATTGTTGCTAAAGATCAATTTTCGAGTTTCAGTACTCTTTCTTTCTTTGGCCAGTTTTTCTTATTGCTAACCTGCACCTAACTGATACCCATCTTTTCTATACTACTTTTTTCTTTCTTTTTATATAATGCTCTATCTGTATAAAGAATATATTTGTCTTTATTTCTTTTTTTGTTTTTTGTTAGGACTTCTATTATATAATCTGTAACTTTACTATTAAATTTTTGTTTTTTGATTAATTCTGTCTCTAAATCTTCTACTTGTTTTAGCTCAATTAGACTTCTTTCTTCTTTTTTTCATTCTTTTACTGTTCTGTTTTCTAGCATTTGTTCTAATGTTGCATTAATTTTGTTACTGCCTTTCTCTACTAATGTTTCTAGAACTGCTTTTAATTTATTATTCTATCTTATCCACTTTTCACAATTATCTGTTATTTGTTTTGTTCTGTTTTTATACTCTTTGCATTTACTTATCTTAGTATATGTCTTGCCTTCTACTTTCTGTAATAGCCAATGCTCAGTTAGAATCTTTTTCTTTTTTGATATCTTACTAAGTTGCTGGTCATGCTTTGGTTCATATACAATCCACTCTTTTTTCTTTCTGTTTTTAGATATCTTTGTCCAATTAATCATTAGTGCCTATGTATTATAGTTTCTAATCTTGTATTGATTGTGTATTTTTCTACTTGTCTGTATTATTAACATCTCTTCTTCTATTTCACTGAACTATTTTGCTTTTTTCTTTTTACATGATAGTCTTAAAAGACTTTTAAGCTGTCTCTATATAATTAAGTTTTCCCCTTTTATATTCATGAGTTGGTTCAAATATATTAAACCCTATTCATTTATTGTGCTACTACTTGCTGTTCACAATTTAATTCTAACTAGGTTTCTTATACTTATTCCATAACCATGTACTTTCTATAGGTAATTTTCTGTTTTGATATTTATTTCTATTTCTCTTGCTTTAACTATTGTTTGACAGGCTAAGTTGTGCTTTCAATACTTTATTTCTTCTAATCTTCTTTCAGAGTTCTAAATGTCTTTTATTAAGGCTACTTTCTGATATCCTTGAGCTATTCTAAGCTTTGTTAGATTACCTAAAATGTCTTTTCTATTAAATCTTACAAATAAACTGCTTATTTGCTTTATTGCTATCTCTTAACTTAATGATCTACAGTTTTTCAGATCTTTGTACTCAATTATGCAGTTATTTGTTGTTTTCATTATATTGCACTTATATTTTGCCAAACATATTATTGGCTGATGGATTTTGTTGATCATCTTTTCTGACATTTTTGTTAACTGCAAAAGGTACTCTAATTTTGGAATTATTACTGTATTGTTTATATATATGATCTGACTCATTGTTATTTTTTTATATCTAAGGTCTTTAACTGTTTGGCTAACTATTTCTTTTGCTTTTTTGCAGACTAGTGACTCTCTCATTCTGCTGTTTAGCCAAATTCCTAATAATCTTACAATTTTGTTTTTTGGTTCTTCTGTTATTTTACTTTGTCTAAATATAATTTCTTTATCTTATTTTCTTAGTTTAGAACTTATTACTATAAGCTTTGACTTTGCTTTATTTATTTCAATATTGTTCACTTTGAAGAACTTTTTTGCAATTTCAAGAACTCTTAGCAGTTTGTTTTTGCTTTTTGTGATCTATGTAGTATCATCTGCATAGGCAATTGCTGCTTGTTTATAGTTTATAATACAAGTAATATCTGTATTTTTTAGTGTTTCTTGCTCTACTGTATAGCTTAGTGATTTATCTTTTTGAATTCTTTTCAACAGTGGATCATAAAAAAGCCATCATATGAGTAAAGAAATCACTTCTTTTTGATCTATACTATCTCCTGCTATTATTTCTTCTGTTAGGTCATAAGCTGTAATCACCTTAAATTGATATTTACAGAAGAGATTGATAATATATTTAATTATTCTTTGTGATACATTGACTCTTTTAAAAGCTCACTTCAAGCTTTTTAATAGGACTAAGTTAAATGTTTTCTTTATATCTTGCAAGAATATCTATATTTCTTTGTTTTTCTTTTATGCTTCTTTTATTATTATATTTAGCATATATATTGGCTGCTCTGTTGAGTTGCCAGGAAAGCTTGCATAATTTGGTCCTTTGAGTATTTCTTTTTCTGTAAATATCTTGGCTAGCCTTTTTGTTACCACCTTTGTGACCAACTTTCTAAAGGTCTCAATTAGTACTATTGGTCTAATATTGTTCAGATTATATTCTTAATCTACATCCTTTAAGATTAGATAGACTTGTGATATTTTCTACTTTTTTGGCATTTTTTCTGTTTCTAAAACTAAATTTGTGAAGGCTCTGAAGATCTTCTGTGATTTCTCTTCTGCTTGTTTTATTAGAGTATAACTTATGCCTGAAATTTCTAAAGCTGTATTGGCTTTGAGTTCTCTTAATATGTTTTCTCATTTCTTTTTTTCTATCTTTTCTTCTAACTTTTTATATCAGGACTCCTTGATCCACTTTTTTGGGTTATACACTTCTATCTATTTCTCAGACATCTCTTTTAGTTTAATTCTTCTTTTTTTAAATTGATTTTTAAAATGTTTTGCCAAACCTTCTAGAATAGTCTTAGGTTTTGTCATTAGACTAGTTTCATCTTCACTTTGAGTTATAAATCTGTTCAGAACTATCTTTTTGTATAGTTTGTTCAAAAGGCTAACAATTATTTATTCTTAATCAGTTTTTATTATCTTACATTTTTTATTTATATTTTCTTTTATCTGTTTTCTTTGGTCTCATTTTTACTCTTCTTTTCTTTTGTCTTTCAAAATTATTTGCCAGCTTTTTATATCATCTATCCAAGCTTCTGATCATTGTTTGTATAGCTTTAATAATACTACTTCTATTTCTTTACCAATGTTTATAAGTTTCTTGTTTATTTCTTCCTTCTCTTTTTTTTTTGTCTCTTGGTTTCTTTTTATCTTTGCTTTTTTAATTAGTTGTTATAGCTTAATTATATGTCTATGCTGCTGTAGTTTTTTTCAATAATGTTTTCTGTTTGCTTTTGTGTTAAATATTTTCTTTTTTGGATTTTTTTATTTATTGCTTCTATTATAGCTTCTTCTATTGCATTTCATATCTGGTCTAGCATATCTGTATTATACAAACTGCTTCTTCTATCTTTTTCTAATTGCTTCAGTACTTTTTTCTATTCTAATTGTACTTAAAGCTCTTTAGCATATTCTTCCCAGTCTTTTTGTCTTGCTTTCTCATACAAATATATTGTTCTTATCTGATCTTTATATTTAATTTCTACACAGCTTTGGTTTACAATTATATGCTCTAACCATATAACTGTTGTTAATATCTTGTGATTACTGTCTATTATACCTTTTGCTTTGTCTATGTTGGCTTTTTGAAGATCAGCTGCAATTGTTTCTAGCAACTAGATATAGTCAATTCTTGTTGCTGCTTTTTGGCTTAACCATGTGTATGCCCTTTCTGTTAGATGCAAATTTCTAAAAAAGTCTGTGAAATCTTGTCTCTTAAGCCAATTGAAGATTGGCAGTTTCTTATAATCTGTTGTTTGCAGATGCAGTCTGTCTAGTATATTGTTTATTGTATAATTGAAATCTCCAAGTATGACTATTTCTGTATGCTTTCTCTTGTTTGTTACTATTTTCACAATTTTTTACTATATTTTCTTAATGATTGCTTTGTTATTTGGTAGAATATACATCTTTATTACTATCAGTACTAGTTGTTTGAAGTATAGCTTTACTTCTATCATATATTTGCTATATCTTTTAACTGCTCCAACATGTTTTTCCCAAGTTTTATCTATTAGAATCTATTCTTTTTTCTTGTTCAATACTGCACTAGCCCAGTAATCTTTAAATCTCATATTAAGGTTATAACAAAATTTTTCTTTCTTTTTCTACAATGTTTATTTCTGTTATTCTCAAAAATGCTATCTCTTCTTCTTTTGCTCAGCCTAGCAGGTTTTCTAGTTTTAACTTTTAGTCTTGAGTTCATTAATGTTATGACATGCAATTTTTATTTCTTTCCTTTTTCTTTCTATTTTTCTTTTAACTGCTTGTATCTTGTTTCTGTGTTTTCTGCTTTTTCTTTTTCTTTTCTTCTTTTTTCTTCTTTCAGATTAAAATATTTTTCTTCATTTCTTTCTTTAAAAGTTCTTTTCTCACTATGCAAAATATCTTCAATCTTCTTATTCATATTTATAAGTTCAACTTGGATACTCTCAGAAGTGGTTAGCCAGGCCTTCTTTTATACCTAGCTGAGTGTCCTCTAGTTGATTTAGTTCATCCAAGATTTGACTTAAGACTTCCTCCATCTGTCTTGTTTTTACATATACTTGTGTATTTAGTCTTATCTTCTTTTTGACTATGTTTTTATCATTTCTTTCTGCATTTATGTTTTTGACTCCTAATCATTCTTCTATGTTCTGTAACTAAGGATCACTTTCTATTTCAATGTATCTTTTATTTAGAACCTGTTTATTTTTGTTCTAGCTTTTTCTGTCAGTAGTATTTTTGTCTTCTAACCACTCTTTTGCATCTTGTATTTGAGGACTACTTCTTATTTCTGCATATCTTCTGTTCCAACTTTGGCTAGTTTTTTCTTAACTTCTTTCTCTTTTTTATTTAATACTTTCTTCTTTCTTTATTTTTTTTTCCTTTCATTTAGCTAAGATACTTGAAAATTGTTATATCTGATTGGTTTTAATTGGGCTGCCTTTATTTCTTTTTCTGTCACAAATGTAATTATTGCTGTTCTTCTTTGATTTCTATTTTTGTTTAGCAGGATGTATACTAATTTTGCAGCTTTGCTTCTTAGACAGCATAGTAGTAAAACTTCTGAAGCATTGCTTGGCAGCTCTGTTATTTTTTTGTATACTGACTTTGCCTTTGTCTTGCTTTATAATTTTCTTCACCTTTTGTTACTCTTATCAGTTTGTTACTATTAACTGATATAGATTATGGCATGTTTTCTTTTTCTGATTCTTCTACTTGAACTATTGTGAGAGCCTTGTATTTAGATCTCTTAATTTTTGTTATATGTGCTTTTTTAAACCTTCTATACATATATTCAATCTCTTTTTTGTTTATATCTGCTGGTAGATTTCAGAATGTTATATATCTATATTTCTATGTTTTCTTTTCCTTAGTATCTGTTTAATTCACTGTCAATTCTTTTTTGCTTTTTTGCTACTTATATTCCTTCTTCTCAAGTTTTGATATATTGTTTCTTTCTTTCTAATATTCTTTATTATATGTTTTTTCCTTTTTCTTCTTGTCTATTCTTTCTTTTTCTGTAATTATTTTGTACCAATCACTTTCTTTTTTGTTAATTCTTTGTATTGCCTCACTTCTGTCATACTTGCAGTTGAAGTCTACCTCTATCTATAAATTTTCTTTTTTAAAGACTTCTTCAATATTTTTGACATGCTAGTTGTTTTTTAATGACCATCCGATAAAGTTTGTATATTCTTCTTTGGTCTTTTTTAGATACATTGTGTGCTAGTATATTTGCAAGTAGACTGTTGTTTCAATTGCAGCCTCTTTTGCTCAGTACTTATATGCTTTTTTCAAGTAGTATTTCTACTACATCAATTTATTTTTCAATTTCTTGTTTTCTTCTTTTTTTTCTTTTCTTTTCTTTTGTTGTTAATCTTTGTTTTGATTCTTTTTTGTTTATTTCTATTTCTTTTTGTTTTTGTTCTTTTTTCTGTTCTTTATTTTCTTCTTCATAGATAAATGATTTAGCTTCTATTTGGCTATTATTTGTTTGTCTTATCTTTATATTTACTTTATTTTCTGCAGTTTCAATATTTGTTTATAGACTTTTGTTAGCATCTTTATCCTCTTCTTTCTTTTTTTTTGTTTCTATTTTTGGCTCTTCTTGCCTTTTCTTCATCTTATTTGTTTGTTGTTGTTCTTTTTTTTTTTCTATACTTCTTCTATTTTGGTACTGCTCTACAAAATCCAGCTTCTTCCTAGGTTGCTCTCTTTCTGCTTTTTCTAATATTTCTTTTGTTATTTGCAGAAGTGCAACTTTATTTGAGTCTTGTCTTGTAAGTGCTGCAACAATATTATCTTTTCTACTAGGTATTGCATATGCCTTGCTTGCTTTTTTGAAGAAGATTTTATTATGCATACTATTTATTGTCTCATATGCTCTTCTTGTAAAAATTGCATTAAGGCTTTCTCTGTATTCTTCTGACAGACTTCTGTTTATATTATACAATCATTTTTTATATGCTTCTATGTCACATGTTGTATTTAAATTGAACTAGTTTGATATATATATTTGTTTGTTTTCTTTGCTTATTCTATTGCAACTTCTTGTGTAACTTAAGGAATTTACAATACAGAATTCTGGAAATTTTCTAATTTTTCTAAATAATTTTCTATCTTTCATCAAAAGAATTCTTTATGTGCTGTTTTTTACTGTTTTTATAGTTCTTCTTTTATATTTCCTATTAAACTATATGCAATTTTTGCTGTTCTGTCTTTTTTGTTAGTACCTTAAGTCTTATTTTCTAGTCTAGTTGTTAAGTTTTTCTGAGTTTTGCTTTCTGAAAATTTTGGTCAAAAGATCTACAAGTGAAAGTTGATGATTAGTTTAGAAAAATAATATATATTTTTTTCTCATAATATAAAATTAAAAACTATTATAATATAATTTTTATTTTTCAAATATTATCAAATAAAATTTTATTTAAATATTTTAAAATTTAAAAATATAGATTATAAACATATTTTTAACAATTTTTCAAACAAATTTGTCTGGAAAAGCTTACAGATTAAGGGATACAATATTAGTTTTAATATTCTTTTATATATATATAATATTACATTTTGTATAGATGCTCTAAGTTTCAAATAATAAATAGAACTTAGCTTAGTACATCTAAAATTACAAATATATAAATTCAACTAATTGTTAAGTAACAGTTATTATAATATAAATATAATTTCTAAATTTTGTTATAGATTAAATTTGAATATTAAACCTTTTATTTAAAAAATAACAACTTAATTGTTATACTAAAATTACTATTATTATACTATATATTATATTATTATATAATATTTGGGATATACAATTACAATATCATATTACTACTTTTCTTTAACAAATTAATGATCTTTATTTACTAGGTGTTTCTATACATATTAGATTACAACAGCTCCAAAACAATCTTTGGTTTACTATAAACATTCTTGAACATTCTCAACCTAATGTTGATGGTTAAGATAAATATATTCTTAATATTAAATTTATTTAACTATTTTTACAAATTGCTGTCTTCATTAGAGCTAATAGTAATACATCATGGCCAAACACTATTTATTATTAGCTTCAACCTTTTGAACTTATTCTTCAACACTACTTCAAATATACAACCTTTAAAAAACTACTTAGATAACTAAATCTACTTTAACTAAAGCAACTTTGCACCTCAGATAATACTATACTTCTTGAATAGCTATATCTATTACCAAGAATTTTTTATTTGCCTAAAGGTAGAAAACTGATCTGATTTACTGAACTCAAAAATCTTGTTATAGAAAATCATTACTATTAGTCTCTTAAACCTCAATACCAACAGCAAAAAACTAACCTCTTTGCATATAATATATAAAATATTTCCAAAAAACATAAACCATGACTAATTATTTTCAATAATGAAAAAATTATCATAGCCAAAATCTGTAAACATCTTGCAGATTCTAACCAAATATTAATCACTTATTGGCAACCAGATATTAATATAAACAATACTGATTACTACTTACTTCAACAGATTAATCATGTTTCTTGTCTAGGCTGTCAACTTAATTCATAATGAATAGCTACATCATGCATTATTAATACTTTACTTATTACATCTACTCAATTTTTTGATAGAATTATTTTAAACTTAGTTAAAATAAATGCAAATTATCTAGACTTTCTCAGCTTTACTGCAATTAAATAGCTTTTGCCAAATCCTTTACCACTACTATTGCCTTCTATTTCCATCTCTAACTTTATTTTATCTGCAATTTTTGAAGTAAGTGAAACAACTAACAAACTTAATCAAATATTTTCTAATAACCTACTACATAATTTATTTAACTTTTATACCGTTGGTTCAGTAATTGATATAATTACAAATAACTGTAGGGGTGTAGCAACCTAGTAAAGTAGTCAGGTTGTCAACCCTTCAAGTGGTAGGTTAGATGTTCAAATTCCATTGACAGTAAAAATTTGGATAATCATCTATATAATATTTGTATTATGGCAACTGTTACTAACGATTGGGTTAGAATACCTGTAATAGTGGTTACATCAGCATAACTGGTAGGTCATGAGGCATTCATGTAATGAGGCACATGACATTGTTCTTTGGGACAAGGTTGTAGTTACATGAAGGAATGCAAACCAGCAATTAGGTAGTGCAAACACTAGATAAGTCCTTGTGGTCATATAAATCTGTTAAAATTAGGTAACAAGAAGTCCATTTGGGAAGACCTGAATAGAAAGGTAGCCAGATCTTCGATGGCCCTACTGTAAAGGCTAGCCTTATGAAATAGATACCAAGGTCGAAGTAGCTAGATAGGCAAAAACCTCTAGGTAGAGGGTACTACCAACAAGGCCACCAGATTAAGCCGAAAAAAAAGGATATTGGGCCGATCTGATATACTAATAGACTGGTCATAAGTCCTATCAGGCTATCTGGATTGAGAGTTTGGTGAACTGGTAGGGGTATACTAAAAGTATTTCGGATATGCTATGAAGTAGATGCTAGGATTTGTGTAAACTCTACAAAAACATAGTAGTTTAATGATCAGCCTTGACTGTAAGTATTAGTTCTGTTATAGTAATACCTAGGTTAGCTGTAAAAATGAGTACAGAAGGCTCTAAGAAGTTTATCTCAAGGATAAATTAGTTCTAAGTTTAAGACAATGATCTGGGCATCTGGGATAACCCAGTGATATTAATACAGGTTACAGGTTCAAAGGGTTTAAAGTAGAACATTCAAGCAGAGGTATTAGATATAGCAATTAGTAAAGAACCTTTAGGCAGACTCCTTAAATAGATAATATAGAAAAATTATATGTGTAGCCAATTGTACACTCTCTTGTAGTGGTTCATTGAATCACAATACTGATAAATGATTAATAAAAGTCAAAAGACCAAAGAGGTCACCTTAATACCAAAAAAAACAAAAACAAATAACTGTACTATGGATATCAGTTAGTTTCAAGTGAATTTTAATGACTAAGTTATTCACAAATTTACTAACCAAAGTTCACTTTTAGTCATCCTCTTACAAGGCTGAATTCTTCTTTATTCTGTCTGCTATTTTAACCATCTTCTGAAATTCTACAATTAATATCTACACAAATTCCTAATTCATAATATCAAAATTTATTCAACTTAATTAATTATCTTTAAATTCTAATAAACTTTTTAAATTCAACTCCTGGTTATTATGGTATATTTTACTAAATATTATTTTTTTTTTGCTTATGCTAAGGCCTTTTAGTTATGACAGCTACTGCCTTTATTGTGAATTCAATTATAATTATATAACTTGTACAAGGTTACCCTTATACTACACTAGCAGATAGCAGCACAAGCTCTTATACACCTAATTAGATGCTATCTAATCTAATCTTAACCTTTCTATCTGTATGTCTGTTAAGCCATTACATATTTCAAAATATGTCATCTGACTATAGGGCTCTAAGAGGCCCCTCTGCTAACTAATTACCCATATTTAATCTTTGCTAACAGGGTTTGCTCTTGTAAAGTTCACTCAGACCTTAGTATAACTTAACAGCATATTCCTAGTACTTATAGTATACTCTTGCTTTCAATCTCAGACTTTCAATCCAGATAGGCCAATAGGACTATGACCTGTTCCTGGTATCCCAAGGTCTGCCTCCCAAGGTCCTTTTCCTCCAGTTTGAGACTTGCAATAGTCTGATTAGTAGTACCTCTCACTTAAGATTTTTGCTTGTCCGATTTTTTTCATATTGATATCTGTTTTTTAGGTCTAGTCTTTACAGTAATACTGTCAAAGATCCATGCTACCTTTTTACTCAGATCTTTCCAAGTAGGCTTCAGCTTCCTAGTTCACAGGTTTACATGATCATGAGGACTTATCTTGGGTTTGCACTGCCTGATGCTGGCTTGCATTTCTCTGTATAACTTCAACATTGTGCAGATGTCTTATGACTTGCTAGTTATCTGGTGTGACCATGTTACAGGTACTGATCCTAACTAATCGACAGAATGCTGTTACTATAATACTATTTATATATTACATAGGTGATTATCCAAATTTTTGCTATTGGTAGAATTTGAACTTATTATCTACCACTTGGAAGATTAACAACTTATCTATTATACTAAGTTACCAAACCTCTATTTATATTTTTTAAATTTAATATACAATAATATATTTATTATAATTATAGTTTTACAACAAGCCTTTTATAAAAAAAAGAAATTATCACATTTATAAATGAATCTGCAACAATTTATATATTAAGTTAATGGTTAAATGTCATAAATACAGATAAACTATATGCTTAAAACTCAAAATCTTATTTGTTTAAGTTTATTTAAAGTGCTTTTGCTATCAATTATATATTAAAAAATATTAAAGAGACAAAAACATTAGATAAGTTAACTAAAAACATCACTGTTCTATTATGAAATAGCAAGAATTTTACTAGCAATCTAAAATTCTAAAATATATTTTACTAAAAAACTTATTTATATTAAAATATTAATTATTAATTGCTCAAATCATATATATATGTATTTATTATATAACAATTTATTGACTAATCTGTAGCTAATTTAAATCTACTTAAATATAGTTTAAAAAAAAGTTTAAATTATTAACTAAAAATAGATAATAATAGTTATAAATATTGTTTTTATCTATATCTATTTTAGAGTATTTAAAAATATGCAATTTCAGAAATTTTTTATTGTTTAAACAATGAAAATTTTCTAAAATTATATATTTCTAAATATTAATCTATTTAAGTAATAGGCTTTATTTAAAAAACTTACTATTTTGCATTAGTATATACTATAAATTTTATAAATTTTATTATTATAACTTTTCTCCACCTATTTGTATATTTTTATATGCTATTAGTTTAAGAATATTATTTTAATTAAAAGTTATGATTTATCCTAAACAATTATGTTCTTTATTTATGCAACTGTAATTAACATTAAAAACTATAAATGTATTTATCAAAATATAATATTAATTTTAACTTTTACTAGTAAATTTAAAAAAATTTATTATATATATTGATGTTAAAAAAATTAGAAAACAGCCACAATAGTCCTCAGTATATCAAGAATTAACCAAACAAGTAATAGCACACTTTACAATATTATATAAGCAATACTACAAAAATAATAATTGTATTACTTATGCCACTTTAGCAATAAATAGAAATATAAGTATTTTATTATAGTATAATAAAAGTAGTAAATTATTAAAAGACAAATTTATTGAAATTATAAATGATATATTTTCTTTAGAGTAAAATGTCTTTATTATATACTTTTATTTACTTAGAAAGCATTATACATCTTATTTGTGACATATTATTTATTATTTTGTTTATACTAATTATAAGAGTTATACTAATTATAAGACTTATACTTATTATAAGATTTATACTAATTATACTAATTATACTTTTAATCTTACTAATTTTTCTTATTATACTGATATTTCAATATAACATTTAGAACTTTTATAATACTAGTTAGTTACTGTCCATATTAGACCTTCTTTCACATGCTTCTAAGATTATAGTCTTGCAGCTTATAATAGTAAAATTAAAAAAAAATTTGAATATATGAATAATATATAAACAATAACATTTTTGTTTATTTATTTTTACTACCCATTATCACTACATACTTATATTTTTAGTTCCTCATAATTATATAAAAAAAAGAATTTACACTCTTCTTTTATATATATATATATATATATTTTTTTTAATATTAATAGTGAGGCCATGCCTCTATCTTTATTGAATATTTATTTGAAATTTTT
>CAJVQA010006108.1:0-15290 GCA_910591915.1 Cetraspora pellucida
TACCAAATTTTATTTATATATTTTAACAATTTAAAAAAGTAGATCAGAGCTAAAAAAATGCAAAAACACAGACAAATGTGCCTGTGTTGGCCTACAATCTAAGGGATAAATGATCTAAATAAAAAAATTAGATATATTAATAAACAATATAAAAAATATATAGACTTAGCACAAACTTAAACCAAAAAACTTATTAAAAATTTAAAAGATTGGTAAAAAATTCTTTAAGCAAGAGGATATCCTTATATTTATTTTTTTTAATATTAATAAACATTCTTATATTTATATTTTATATAATATAATATATATAATATTATATATATATATATTTTAAAACCAAATACATATAATTGTTTATAATACATGACTAATATTAAATAAATTTAACTAATTAAATCATTTAAAACATATAAACAAATATTAAAATTTTAGCAATATAGATAATTATATACTAAAGATATACTGAAGTATTTGAAATATGTAATAGAATAAAGCAAGATAAAGTGTTAGTATCTTTAATATAGAGACTATTTTATAATTATTTGTTAAAAAGAATTTAAAAAAATTTAAAACTTGGATATATAGCAAAAGTTGCAATTCTATATAACAATAATTTAAACTATTTAACAAAAATAAGCAGAGTGTAGTGACCTAGTGAAGTGGATAGGTTGTCAACCCTCAAGTGGCAGGTCTAAGATTTAATTCCTACAGACGACGAATTTTGGAAATTATATCTGTGTTATGGTAACTGTCTCTTGCTGATTGGTTGGGTTTTGGGCATCTGTAATCTTAGATACACCAAGTTGGGCCCCACCTGACATTGGGAGCTCGGGGCATCTATGCGAAGTGTAACATTACATGGTACATGTACATAAAGAAATGTAAAACTGGTGTTATATAAGGCTTCGGACAAACCCATAATAAGACTACCAGGCGTAGAAGACTAAGAAACCGAAGAAATAGAAACTCACTTGGAAATCCTAAGTAAAGAGGTAGCACAAACTTTCGATGGTGCCATTGGACTAATAGAAGCCTATGAAACACCTTTATAGGAACTGTCGGATAAACCAGATGACAAAGATGTGTAGAGGAGCATATGACCAACCAGGCTGCCAGAATCGCCGAAGGAAAAAAATACATAAGTATACCATACCAGGCCATCTGGATTGGGAGTCTGGAGAAGTCTGTTGTTGGTTCTGAGTTGCAGCTAGTAGGTAATGATAAAGAAAAAGTCAGAAAGATAGGTACCAGAGTTGGGTAAACTTTACAAGGGTAATAGTGGTTTAAGAAGTAATACTGACTGCAAGTGTTGGCCCTGATCATAGTATCAAATCAGGTTAGTGATAAAAGGGAATACAGCTCGCTCTGATAGGTTTATTTTAAGGATAAAAATAGTCTAAGGATTATAGTCCTAGGGTCGATAGCGAACAGATCTGGGTCTGTAACTTGGTGAAATTAATATCAGGGTTAGATCAGAGGGTTTAAATGGAACATCTAAGCAGGGGTGTTAGGTATGGCAACTAGTGGGAAACCCTTGGGTGGACTCTTTAAATAGGTAATATAGAAAAGTTACATGTGTAGCCAGTTGTACACTCGTCTAATAGTTCATTATAGATATGTCTATATAAAACATGTACCCGATATAAGTATTAATAAAAAGCTTGGACCAAAGAGATTACCTTAATATCGAAAAAAAAAAATATATATTAGTCAATTATTTATAAGATGATTAGTTTGAATATTTTGACTAATATATTAAATTTTTTTTATAATTAATATAATATGATTTATATTATCTAAATATTATTTGAAATAATTAAAAAAAATTTATTAGTAAACTAACAGTATATCTTCTTATAATTTATCAAATTTTTAATATATAAACATATTATTGATAAAATATTGTCTTGTATCTTCTTTATAATATCATTATTTTTTAAATAATATTTTGATAATTTTTAATATTTTTATCTGAGATAATAAATTTTTTAACTATTTTAATTATATCAGCTTATTTTTATATTTTTCTAATCTTATAGCAGCCAACAAGCTATTGGCCAGCTATTATTATTATTTTTTTTCAGATTTAAAAAGTGATGTATATAACTCATAATCTTTTATTAAGACTTATAACCTACAAATATTATAGAATAGTATTATATTTTGCATATTAATGAGGCTACAAAAATCTATTAAAATTAAGTAACAAAAAGTTTATTTAAAAAAACCTAAATAAAGAGATAGCTAGATCTTTGATAATACTATTGTAAATATTAGTACAAGAAAATGGATACTATGATCATAGTATTTAGACAAACAAGAATTTCTGAATTAAAAAAAAACTTGAAACTAGGTCACTAAAATGAACTAAAGAAAAAATATATTGGGCTGATCTGATATACTAATAGATTAATTATAATTCTATATAGGCTACCTGAATTGAAAGTTTGAACAAAAAATAAAGATATACTAAAGTATTAGGATTATGTTATAAAGTAGATAATAGGATTTGAGTGAACTTTATAAGAATATAGTAGTTAAAAACATAACTCTAATTGCAAGTATTGATTCTGTTATAATGATATCTAGATCAGTTATAAAAATAAATACAAAAAATTTTAAAAGATTTATCTCAAGAATAAAATAGTTCTAAAATTAAAACAATGATCTGAGTATCTAAATATAACCTAATGATATTAATACAAGTTGCAAGTTTAAAAGGTTTAAAGTAGAATATCTAAGCAGAGGTGTTGGATATAGTAATTGATAAAGAACCTTCAGATGAACTTTTTAAATAGGTAATATAGAAAAATTATATATATAGCCAATTATATATTCTTTTGTAATAGTTTATAAAATTACATTACTAAAAAAGTTATTAATAAAAAGTCAAAAGACCAAAGAGGTCATCTTAAAAAAAAAAAATTAATACTTGCAATTACAGATATTTTATTAAATTATTATATTACATTATTCTATTATGTAAAGTTTACTTGTAAGGTATGGTAATCTAGTAAAATGGTCAAATTGTCAACCTCTAAATGGCAGATTCAGAGTTCAAATCCTAGTGTTGACAAAAAATTTGAAAATTCTTCTTGTGTTATAATTAACTATCTCTCACAATTGGTTAAGATAAGATATCTGTTATTTGTATTGCACTAGCATAACTGGCAGATCACATAGCATTTGTATAACAGTTATATGATATTGTTCTTTAAGACAAGGTCTGTAGTTATATGAAGAAATACAAACTAGTACTGGGCAGTGCAAACCTACAATAAGTTTTTATAGTTATGTAATTATAGAAACTAAAAGAAGAAAGACAGAAGCCCACTTAGAAGACTTGAGTAGAGATGTAATTCAAACTTTCAATAGTGCTATTATAAAGACTAAACTTATGAAACAGAACTAGAATTTGTAAAACTAAGCAAATGTACTGATCTTTGAAGAGAGATCAGATGAACTAATCAGGTTGTTGAAATTTTTGAATTTTGAAGAAAAAGGATACATAGCAGCAAACATGTAAACTAGAGATGTATAGTTTTGACCTACCCTTCTAGACTATCTGGAATGACAGCTTGGTAGAATTTGAATTAAATACCAAAGTAGTAAGAATATGTTGTAAAATTAGTATTAGGGTTAAGATAAACTTTATAAGAGCATAGTGGTTTAATGATATGTCCTGACTGTCAGTATTGGTATTGACCATAGTAATACTAAGTTAGCTGTAAGAATAAGATATAGAAGATTCCAAAAGGTTTAGCACAAAGTCAAAGATTCTAAAAAACTGCTTTAAAGACTTAGTGATCATAATATATTTTCATCAGCATTAGCTGGGGTTATTGGTAAGCAGAGGTAGATAGGTAAATATAAAAATTAAAGTGATTAAATAAAGAATCTACAAGCAGGTTTCAGGTATAACAACTAGTATAAAACCTTTGAATAGACTATTTAAATTAGACAATGATTAAAGTTATATGAGTAGCTAGTTGTAAACTCTTTTTATAATTGTCATTTGTGGTTGTAATGCAACTATTAGCCAAATACTATCAATAAAATCCTGAGTCACAAGTACTTATCTTAATGTTTAAAAAAAATATATAAAGTTTACTTAAATTTTAGTATCAATTTTTTAATATTTTTTTATTATCTTTTATTAGTTCTTTTACTTAATACTAATTAGACTTTTTAAATTATAAGCTGATATAATATATTTTTTGTATTCTTTTTTTCTAGTAAATTTTAATAACTTAATTGGTTATATACTTCTTTATATATTTTTGTCATTTTTTTATCTAGCAGATCTTTTTTGAAAATATTTATAATCTTTTATTAGTCTAATAATATTATTAAAAATTTGTGTTACTTTTTTACTTAGAAATTTTTAAGATTTTGTATTTATAGTTTTTTAATATTCTGTATTTAATAATCTTATTATAAGTTTGTACAAAATCTTTTGCAATACTAGTAAATATTTATATATATATATATAATATTACATTTTATATATATGCTCTGAGCTTCTAATTAATTTAATATATCTAAGATTACAAACACATCAATTCAACTCATTATTAAGAAACAGTTTGATATAGCACAGATATAATTTTCAAATTTAATTATAAATGAAATTTGAACACTAGACCTGCCACTTGGAAGTTGACAACTTATCAACTACACCAAGTTACCACACCTTTACGATTCTGTTTATGATTTAATTATAAATTATCTAATAATTATTATTAATTTTATATTTTTAAATTTAAATTTAACTTAAATTATTATAATATAAATTTCTTTGTATCTTTTAATATTATTATATTTTAGATTATCTACTATTGAAATAAGATTTTTTACTGTTAGAATCATATTTGTCTATTATTAAAGCTATCAATATTTTAATTTAAGATTATATATATTTTAAATTAATTTATAATTATTGCAATAAATAAATTTGTGATTTTAATAAAAAATAGATAAATTTGAATTTTAAGGTTATCCTATAATGTATTTAAAGAGTGGCTTTCCAAATATTTTAACAACAAATCAGCTAATAATCGGCTGATAATCGACGTAAATCCTTTACGTATAAGACGGGAAGACTTGTTTTTTGTATTAATATTTTACAAGATCCAACAAAGAAAGGCACAACGATCGAAAGACACTCCTCGAAGTCAAATCCGCCCATATGTAGAATTACATATAAGGTCAATGAACTGTTTCTGTTGAGTTCTGATAAGTTTCCAGAATTAAATAGTACATCAACTCAGGATATATCGAACCTTCCTTATAATGAACTCTGAATATAACAAACTCAAAATTTTGAATGTTCACAATGGTTTGGTATAAAAAGTTCAATTGGTTCTTTAGTATAATTATGGTAAATTATTCTCAAACTGGTTCGATCAATTTAAACCCAATATAATTTATATTGTCTGTTCATTATTAGTAACTAACTAAGGTAGCGATGCAATTATATAATGTTCTGACAATTCAACGAGAAGCTTTTAATGTACCAAAAAACTTGTATTAGTACTACCGAATTTATTTGACCGTTTTAGTATCAGTATGCTTTTAGGATGCTAAAACGTAACTAAAATGGTCTATTCGTGTGCAAATTCATTTTTAAGACTCTTAATTTTTTAAAAAATATATTACACAAATGTGATACATTTATATTTCTCACCTAATTTTAATTGGTTAATTAGAACGCCTCTAAGACGTCCCATGATAGGTCGCGGGTAAAAAAAAGGTTAATTTCAAAAAAAAAAAAATGTTTAGTTTATCGTTATGTATACGTACGTAGAAATTTTAAAATAGTAAAAAAAATTAAAAAAATTTATTAATTTACACCAGTGTATGAAGGGTATCCTTATATCAAGAAAATCCCGAGCTGCCGGCCAAAAAATATGGGTGACAGTATCTCAAAAATTCCCTATATATCTAACATTAACAATTGCGTCCTATAAGTGAAATTTCATTCTGAAAACTTTACTTAAAGGTTGGAAGTTAGTTATCATAGTAATTTTTTTACAAATGTTTTTCGCGTTTGTTTTGTTACACGAGATCCCGGGTTACCTCACCCGGTGTGAAACATATACTAAACGTTATGAAGGATCAGTCGTGTAACATCGACAGTTCCTCCTGTTTTTCGTCAAACTTAAAACTTTAAATGTACATATACAATATGTTATATAAAATATGCAAACTGTAAACTGGCCATAAAACTGATTTAAAGGAAAGCAACCATGATATGAGTAAGTGCATTTACACGAAAAATAATCAAACGCTATCCGAATCATATAGCATATACACGCTATTTTATGATATTGGACACGAAGTATTCAGCATAAAACCTTACAAGGATGGATTTATTGCAGAAATTTACTCAATTTTTGGCACAACTTAAGGAGAGAAAGTTTTCTAGACTGAATATTCAAATGGTATCAGTTTGAAGGGGTAAATTAACTGTAATGATTTTGAAAAAGTAACGATCATTTCGAAAAACAAATACTTTTGTTTTTTTTCTTCAATCAAAGACAACCAAGAAATCCTCGATATTTGTATTGCCTGTGTGCGCCGAAATCTTATTTATTCTAATAGTTGGTTGCAGACATCAGGAATACCATTTTGGTGCTTCGCCCTTCAAGAAAGGATAATGGATTAAGCTGATGCTAAAGAATTTAAAATGTATAATTATCTCATACCAAGGTAAGTTTGTTGCCACATTCTTGGACCAACCCCCAATTGCGTGACCATCTGGAAAAATGAATAATATGTTCAGATTCCCATAATCAGTTGTACCGTTTGCAAGGAGGTTTGCAATTATAGACGCTTTGGTCTGTGTTGCAATACCATTACGGCAATTTGGAACTACAGTGTCATTAAAACCTGCATCATTCCAATCAAATAAAAGTGCAGGCATTTCATCGGTTTTTTTTTCTTTTAAATATTTCAGAACAAGAGTGACAATATCTGGATTTTGAAGAATCGTAGGGAGATTTTCGGGAGCTAATGTAAAAATACCTGTTAATATTTAAAAAAAATCAACATATATGAAAATAATCTAACTGGTACCAACCTATACCACACTTTTTCGCAAGGTTACGTATTTTTCTTTTTTTGCACTATGTATTTTCAATTATGAGTGTGAAAACAGTCATAAAACTTTATTAAAACAGAATAAATACCCTTATCGTGAAGGAACTGCTTAGAGATATGATAAAAAATCAATACTGTATTTTAGAGATGGGCAAAGTAAGTTAACATATTATTACTTATTATTTTTAAATATTTCCGACAATTTTTTGCGTAATAAATAATAATAAGTAAAGATGCAAAATTCAATCCGAACAACAAAATTATTGAGTTTAAAATTTTACTCTCCAGATTACATTTGAAAATTGTAATAAGTAATAATCATGCATCATAAACAATCATTGGTAATAGTACGTAAGTTTAAGTACTGGGTAAAAAAATAAGTAATTATTACTTACATTATTACCTTGCCCATCTCTACTGTATTTACATAATGAAATTTAAACTCCGATTTTTAAAAATTTTTGGGGCCTTTTTTGTTAGTAGTTAAGTTAGGGTTTAGGGTTAGATTGAGACCCCTAAATTTCACAACATTTATTGCAATCAGAAGATAATCATTATAACGACCTGAGGTCATGATATGTGGCGCGGTAAATATATAAAATTATGACTCATTTTTATCTTGGTGCTGAGAAAGTGGCAGTGAAGTCGGGAAGATACATGTATATGCCAAATTGTGTGCCAATATACAGATGATCCAAAAAAGCATCAGATTATTGACAAACATTTGCGGGATCGAGATTTCGTGGTTCTAATTTTCTATAACAACTCTTTTTTATTCCAGAATATAGTTGGTCATATTCCTTCAATGCTCATAAGCGTTAAAGAAGTGTCTATTATGCAATCTTACAAATAGATAATATTAAGTGATATTGCAAAAAAACGCGTGTGACAAAAATCATTGTAAATGTAAAAAAAGAATGTACCCAAGCTTTTTTAGTCCCCGGAACTTCCCAACTTTGTCTCATCAATTTCTCAATTCTTAGCTTGAAAAGCTATATCAAACCAATAACAAAGTATATGCAAAATTGAAATTTAAACAATTTATTTAGGAGCTGAAAGAAAGTTATCTTAATAAAATCTTGAGTTATTGATCTTTTTTTAAAAAATCTCAAATTTGTCTCAACTTTGTCCTAGATTTGTCCCATGTACAACAATGCCCTATGGGAGTAGTTGCTATGAATAAATACTATTTAAAAGCGACTTAAATTCCAAGACAATAACACTACTCTATGAAATAATTTGGAATACACTTAAGTTAAATCGGAATTCTTTAGTGACTCAGGCAAGTTTTAGAATTCTATCACAACTCAGGTTTGTTTGGAATCAATTTAGGTACAGTACATCCTAAATCTACAATAATTCTATCACAACTCAGGTTTGTTTGGAATCAATTTAGGTACAGTACATCCTAAATCTACAATAATTCCATCCCGACGTACGCACACTAAGGTATAGGATTGTTTTTATTGCTTAATAACGTGATTCATATAGTAAAACAACATTCTAATAAAATTTTTATTACTATTTAAACTGGATATAGTAAGATTTCAGAAGTTCGGCAATAAATTAATGAATTAAAAATGTTTTATTATAAAAAAAATACGCATCTAAACATTTGTTCACAACAATTATTGTAGTAAGTTATCTAATAATAAATTTATGAAGCAAGATGAATATATAAAAAATTGTGTACTAACAATTCTCATTGAATTGGTTTAGATATATTCATATGAAAAACAGAACTAATTACGTATCACATATTATTCACATGAAAAACGAACTAATTCTGAAATCTAAACTAATTCCAGATAATCATATAACACTCTTTTGTTTCAATGAATACTAAAATCAAATCCATTAACGTTAACTGTTAATAAAAAAAGAGAGGCCTCTAAATTTGCAAATAACTTAAGGATAAATTAGTGGAGCAACAAAAATTCAACAGATCGACCAAAATTTAGGATCGGAATTGGCCCTAAAAAATTTCGCTACTATATTAGGGTTGGTTTTGCTATTAAAAGAATATTCATAACAGCAAAATTTCGCAAGGAAAACTTTTTGTTGATGCGCAGAAAGTGATTTCATAGGTAAAATGTTTAATTTGATTTTTTGCGTAACGTCTGATCTTGAAATCTGATTGACCGGCGAAGTTGGTAACGTTTAGGACAGTTGAATTGGCCCGGAGCTAGGCCGGAATTAAGCTGCAATATCGGTCTAGAGGTTGGAGCCGGTTTTAATAATTCGGGTTTATCACATGAATTTTGTGATATTTTAGAATTTATTAAAATTTAATTGAATAGATTTTCAAAATATCCCAAAATTCATGTGATAAACCCGAATTATTAAAACCGGTTCCAACCTCTATATCGGTCAAATATCTCACGATCTGGTGAGATTATGCACGTGACTAATACATTCGATTCGTTTCAATGAAACGAAGCGATTCTAACCGATTGGTCACGAGACATCGTCTGTGTGTCATAATTTATTTCCTTTTTGAAAATTCCAAGATATCTAGTAATCAAATTGTTTGAAACTGGACGATTTTAATGTTAGACTCGTCTCGGTGAGATGTAGAACCAATACCTACCTACCTACCTACGTACCTGTATCCTCTATCCTATATGTACAAATATGTTATACATATATAAACAGATAAAGCATAATTCAATTTAAGTAATTTTAATTAAGCTTGTATTAGGGTAACTTTTCGTTTTAGATTATGCCACGTTTTTAGTAACGTTTTTGAAAATCAAACAAATCCCAAATTTATCAATATTTGTTTCTCAAGTCACGTGAATTGTATAATAGAGTTTTGAGTTTTCTATTTTTGATTCATGCCCTATAGATACAATTTTATACAATTTTCACGTTTCAAGCCAACAGTTTCGAAAAAAGCACTATGATATGGTGTACAAAATTGAAATAATGCAAAAATAAAAAAAAATAAATCATTTGAAGCTCGGAAACAATGTTTAAAATAAGTACGACCTAATTACACACCATCATTATGATGCGTGCCGGCAAGAAAATTCAAGAAAATTCTCAGAATTTTCACAATAGAAATCTCCTTTTGTACATACATAGGTACGCACATATGTACATACGTATGTACGTACTCGATCCGAAAATTCACTTGTTCTTTCAAATGTGATAGTCAAATAAATGCGCCATAAATGCGCGTATCAGGGTTATGCAATTGTAAATATGACAATGAAAATTTATACATGTGCAATCATGATTATTTATCATGTTTGAAACTAACTATTTAAAAAATCCCTCAAGGCTAAATTGTATATATGTATGTATGTATCGGATAGTTTATTGAACATCCACTTGCATTTTCTTCTCAGATAAAAAAAAAAAAAAAAAATTTTTTTTTTACTATCATTTCTTTTAGTTCTTTTTTTTTTTTGTCTTGTAAGTCAAGACACCTTATCAGTGTGTACATGTTAGTCCACTCATTTCGGCTTGGAACCGTTACTTCAAGCCAAGTTTTAATATTATTATAAAACGACAACAAGCAGTAAGTCTTATTAAAACATAATATACAACTATCCTCGAGGCTTGGTCCCGTCGAAAGAACTACTTGAAGCAACTTGTTAACTTTGCTCATCCATTTCGAAAAGGGCAGGGTACCAGCTAATAATTACTCACACTTTAGAAAATTTTACAATCTTTAACACAACATTGATTGAACAAATTGGCGTGTCGGCCGTTTAACTTCTCGCGGTAGGTCATACTGCGCCTTTGTTGAAAAAATTTTCATATTTAATTTATTTATTTATTAATTAATTTATTAATTAATTGAACTCTTAATTTTTTTCTTTTTGTAGGATATCGAAATAAAATCGTTTTCGTTGATCTAATTTTTCGAATTTTATATCAGTAAGTATTAATTGATTTTGGCTATTAGATTTATATATTTTGGTGTGCCTGCCCTCTAAAGTTTATATGAATACTTGAATATATATTTTCAAGCATGAAATCACGGCCATCAGATGTTTCTTTAAACATTCATACAAGATTAAATTAAAGTTTATTCTCTTAATGAACCCTAATATAATTTACGCAGCCATGGTTGCTACTCGAAAGCAGGATTATGGAGTAGGTCAACCTGTTTCAAAACATGATGATAAACTTAAAGAAAATGATCGTGAATATGAAGCTGGTGGTTCTTCTGATTCTGAATTACCGTCTACTCAAAAAATAAATAAAAGTGTTACTCCATCAACTTCAAGACGACGTGTTAATCGAAAATCACAAGAGAAGAAACTAGATACGAATAATATTCATAAACAAAATACTTCTTCGGTTCAAATACCTGACGATCAACCATCAATTATTGTTCCTTCTGATATACCAGAAACAATTGAAAATCTATCTGATGATCAACCCATTGAAAATGTTAATCCACAAACAACTGAGAGGCCACCAATAATTGCTGATATTCCTATAAATAATATACAGTAAGAATTTTTATTTTTATTAAAGTAATTAATTATTATTTTCTTATTTATCTTAAAATATCATTTTTTTATTTATTTATATTATTAGGCAAACTCGTCAGGGAATTGTTACTAAAATGATTTATGCTATATGGTCAAAATTTGTTAATACCATTACAAGCGTATCTGTTGAAATACGTAAATTCGTAGTTGGTCGTAAAACAACTTTGTTATTAGCCATAATTTTTTTATTATTATTCATCTTATTAAGGCCAACAAGTGACATTGATGAAATCAGTATTATAAGTGATAATGAAACAAGTCAATATGATGATATTTATGATTTATTGGTGTCAAAAATTGGCTCTATACTGGGCTCTAACTACGGTCCAAAAACAATTCCTCCCATGTTAGATGTACATATGAACCTCGAACATTCAATACAAAAAGTTGATGAAATGTTACGAAAAACTGTCCCTCCAATCGTTGAACGAGTTCTTCGTGAAAAATATGGTTCAATTATTCTTCCTGATAAAGAGCAACTTAATGAATGGGTAATGTCTGCTGCCCATAATTTAGTTCAAGAATATATTAAAACTGATATTCGTAATATGCCTGATTTTGCTCTTTCTTCAGGTGGTGCCCGTATAATTCATAGTCTAACTTCTAGACCTTATTCAGAAATGCCAAATACAAAATTTCACAAAATGTTCTCTCTACTCCTTTATAATGGTTACATCCATGGCCATAAAGCTCATGTTTCTATAGATGGAAACAATCATATTGGAAATTGTTTTGCTTTTGCTGGAATGCGTGGTCAACTTGCAATTCAATTAAGTAGAACAATCTATATCACTACCGTCTCTTATCAACATTTAGATCGAAATTTAGCTTTGGATGATACAAATATTTTAAGTTCCCCTGCCAGATTTGCCGTACTTGGAATTCCAGATGAAAAATATTTATCAAATACAACGTCAAAAGCCTTAGAAGTATCACAAGGTTTCGTACGACTCGGTGAATTCATTTATGATTTGGAAGGTCCACCTGTACAAATATTTCAAGTTGACCATAAAAATGGTAGTGAACGAATACCCATAAAGAGTGTAATATTTAAGATTAATAGTAATTGGGGTCATGATAGGTACACATGTTTGTATCAATTTAGGGTTCATGGAAGGAATGTTAAGAATACATTGAGACAGCATCAAAAACTTCCTTATTCAAAAACATTTGAGAGTACTCCTGTTAGTACATAGTAGAACGTAATAGATGATGCGAATCTGAAATTACGCTATGATGGTTTGCATCATTGAATTTGTCGGATTCGTCGGATTTGTCGGATTTGTTGAATTTATTGAATTTGTTGAATTTGTTGGTTTTGTTGAATTTGTTGGTTTTGTTAGATTTGAATTTGTGGGGTTTCCTTTTTTTTTTTTTTTTTTTTATAGATGTGGCGCTTGGTTTTGGTTTTTTAGGTATTCATTAGTAAATTACTGGTTTGGTATAAAATTTAAGATATAGAAATTAATAATTAGCATTATACATATATGCATATATACATATTTTGTAAGTTTATATACTTATACAATATTCGAGACACAAAAAATGTGAATATTAAAATGACAAAAAAAAAAGATTAGCTCCGTAAATTCTTTATTATTATTATTCAAATTGTAAATTTTTAATATGTACCCGGTTTACACTTGAAAATAATTGACTATTTCAGATTAGAGTTAAGAGTAGCGATATGGTCATAGAGATAGGCAAAATTATAATTTTTCGATACCACATTACTTATTACTTGTTACGTGATTGGATTGGTAGGTTAATCAATGCTAAAACTCGATCAATAGAACTGGGCTTATAATCCAAATAGTTTATATTTAAACCATATCACAAACCTAAAAAAATTTCGCTACTAGAGAAATTTTTTAGATTAATAACTAGGGCCGAGGTCCAGGCATAGCATGCCACAAACAGGAACATGAAAAGTTTCGATCTAAATTTGCTCAAATCTTTTTTGACAACTATTATGTATAGTATTCGATCATTATATATATATTGTAATTAACAATGATTGTAATTTCAAGATGTTGAAGTAATTGAATAATTTTAAAGTTAAGTGTATATTTGTTGTATCTATCAATTATAGGTTAGTTACGTTGAAGGATGTTAATAATAGATCAATGATTATTTCAAGTTGTAATCTAATTTTTGTTGTTGTGCTAAGAATGTTAAAGTTATTAATCTGTTGTTAAAGTATTGTAATTGAATATTTCAAATATTAAAAAATATTGTATATACAGTATATAGGTTAAGTATGAAATTATATAAAAAGGTCTGAATAGATTGGAATTATGTTTGACTATAGTAAAGTATTTGAACAATATGTTATTGCATATAGAGTATAAAAGTATAATGTTATATAATTTATTTTTTTTATTTTTATTTTTTTTCTTAAGCAGTCATGCTAGTACTTTATTTTTTATTTTTTTATATTAAGGTGACCTCTTTGATCTTTGATTTTTATTAATAATTTTTTTGGTAATATGATTCTATAAACCACTACAAAAAAGTATACAATTTGTTACATGTGTAATTTTTCTATATTACCTATTTAAGAAGTTCACCTAAAGGTCCTTTATCAATTGCCATACCTAATACCTCTGCTTAGATATTCTACTTTAAACCCTTTGAACCTGCAATTTGTGTTAATATCACTGAGTCATATTCAAATGTTCAGATTATCATCTCAACCTTAGAACTATTTTATCTTTGAGGTAAACTTTAAAACCTTCTGTACCTATTTTTACAGTTGATCTAGATATTACTATAGCAGAACCAATACTTGTAATCAGAATTATATCATTTAACCATTATGCTCTTGTAGAGTTTATACAGACTTCAACATTTACTTCATAACATAATCTCAGTATTTTAGTATATTTTTATTTTTCATCTATCTTTTTATTAAACTTCTAATTCAAATAGTTTATGTAAGACTACAACCAGTCTATCAATATATCAGATTAGTCTGATATCCTTTTTTTTGATTCATTCTAGTGGTTTAGTTGGTAGTACCTTCAAGACTTTTAATCCAAAAGTTCTTATCCATCTGAATATTATAATCTTGGTATCTATTTTCTTAAATTAATCTTTATAGTAAGATTATTGAAAATCTGACTATTTCTTTACTTGAATCTTTTTAAATAAATTTTTTGTTACTTAATTTTAACAGATTTATATAGTTACAAAGACTTATTTAATGTTTGCACTGTTTGATTTGTTGGTTTGTATTCTTTTGTATAACTAGTTATACAGATTTCTTATAACTTGTTAGTTATACTAATGTAACTACTATTATAAGTATTCTAACTCAATTATTAGTAATAGTTACTATAATATGAATATTACATAGATAATTATCTAAATTTTTATTTTCAATAGGATTTAAACACCTAATCTATTAGTTAGAGAGTTGATAACCTGACTACTTTACTAGATTATCACACTTCTTGCTAGTATTTTATTAAAATTTTAAATTACTTTTGCAATTATATAAACATTTCTAATATCTAAGTTTAGCATTATTTGGTTACTTTAAGAATAAAGTGTACTATTTTAAAATTATATATAAACTTAATAATAATTCTTTTTTATATTTTTTTTTTTTTTGGTATTAAGGTGACCTCTTTGGTCTTTTGACTTTTATTAATCACTTGTTGGTATTGTGGTTCA
>CAJVQA010006109.1:0-15288 GCA_910591915.1 Cetraspora pellucida
TTTTTTAACTCTGTTCATTTGTAGATCTAGTACTTCATATGCTTCAATTTCATATCCTAAACTCATTTCATCTTGCATTCTTCTTAAAAGCAGATTATAGAATATCTGCCAAATCAATAGAGAAATTGTTTCTCCTTGTTCAATTCCATTACCTGCAACAAATGTCTCAGTAGTTCTGAATTCTGTTATAATACTAACTTCTCTTCTATCATATAGTCTATTATAAATTTCACTATCTCTTTTGGCAGCTTAATTCTTTGTAATACCAAATAAAGTAATCTTATTGACACTGAATCAAATGCCTTCTTCATGTTTTGCATTAACAGCCACAGCTCTTTACCACTCTCTTTAGCATCCTCTCTTACATTTCCACTATATGGATTGCTTTTTCTGTTGAGTTTCCTGGTAAGTCTGCATAATTTGGACCTTTAAGAATTTCTTTCTCTGCTATTATTCTAAACATTCTTTTTGCCAACACCTTCATTAAGCACTTTCTAAATGTTTCTAGAAGTGCAATTGGCCTAACATTATAGAGATTATAGTCCCAATCCTTATCTTTTGGTATTGGGTATACTTGTACTAACTTCCACTTATATGGTATCTTTTTAAGCTTAAGGCATGTATCTGCAAATTTCCTAAAAATTTCTTGTGTTGTTCTACTTGCACTTTTAATCAATCTATACTCGATATTTGAAAGACCAGAGGCAGTTTTATTCTTTGTTTCTCCAATCGCTTCTAGTCATTCATCAATTGATATTTCTGCTCTTAAGCACTCATACCATTCTTCTTTAACTTCTATAAGTGACTCATAAAACTCTTCTGTTACTTTTCCATCATCTGATACATCTCTTTGCTTAAACTGCAAACTAAAATGTTCTTTTGTTTGCTCTAATACTGTACTTGGTTCATTATATAGGATGTGTTTTTCTTTTTTATATTTCAACACCCAGTCGATTCTGATTTTGTTATATAGTCTGTCTAAGATACTAGTAAGCATCCTTTCTACTTCTCCATTTATTCTTTTACACCTTCTGCTTATCACCATATTAATTTCAGCTTTTGTATACTTATCTTTTTCTATTTTTTCTACTAACTTTAGTGCTTGCCATTGCCTCTTTGTCAACTGACTCCATCTTGCAAAATCTGCTGTACTATCATCTTCAATATATCTTATTTCTAAACTATACGCTCTGTTTATTCTCTCTATTTCCAAGTTGAGCTCTGCTAATTTAAGCTCAGACTTCTCCTTATTTACTCCCTTTTTAATCTTTCGTAACAATTTGCTAAGTGTCACAATTCCTTTATGTAACATTGTTGCTTTTTTCTTCTTTTTAATACTGTTCTTTTCTTGTATTATTTTTTTCTTTGGTATGTTTTTATTGGCCACATCTTTTATTGCATTAGATATTATGTCTTAAGCTTTGTCTATATCAGAAGCATATTCTACTTCTTTAAGTACCTTGAATTTCTTATTCTTTAACAGATAGTGCTCTAAGTCTGTTTGATAATCTTCTCAATTTTCTTTCATTGCCTTATCATATAGATAAATTGTTCTTATTATACCCTTTCTCTTCATACTTGTTATGCTTCATGTCTTAACTAAATGCTTGAAAGATAATAATGCATAAGCAATATTATAATCACTGGCTGTTATAAATTTTGCATCAATGATTTCTGCTTGCTCTACACCTGGCTGTAGATCTTCTAAAATCCATATTTGGTCTATCCTTGTTTGTACCCTTTGTCCTAACTATGTGTAACCTCTTAGCTCTGGATTGCATATTCTATATGTATCACCAAACCTCTGGTTTAACAATCATCTGTATAATGAAAGGGGCTTGAAGCTACTGCTACTACTACTACTTAATTTGTCTAACTCACTACTAACTATATGATTAAAATCACCTATAACTATACTTGCCAGCAAAATGACAAAACCTGGACAAATTCAAAAAAACAATTGTTATTTATAAAAAATTGAATCAAAAAAATAGTATTGAAATTTTGCTAATATATTATATATAACTATAAGAATATCTGATATTAGTTTGAATAAGGATTATTAATTAAATTTTTGAGATATGAATTTGGCCAGAGTTTGGGATTTGGGCATGGACAAACTAATTTTATAATAGTTTGGGATTTTGCCAACAAATATACCTATAACTATGAACTGCAAGTTGCACATTCTTTTCATATACATCTTGACTATTACTTGTTGTAATCTCTTAGTCATATTCTTGTCATTAGAAGGAATATATACTATTATTATCATAATTTCTATTTGACTGAAGTAAAATCTTGCTCCCACTAAATACTTTTTAAATCTATACACTTCTCCAATATGTTTCTCCCATTCTTGGTTTACTAATAGCTTAACACCTGATCCTTTCTTTTTTGTAACTGCCTCTTATGTCCATAAACCTTTAAAATGCCTATCTTCTAAACTAAACCTAGATCTTTACTATTACAGTTTGTTTCTACTAATCCTAAAACTCCAACTTTCTCTTCTTTTGACCACTCGACTATTGCTTTAAGCTTGGTCTTATTATTTTTTATCTCATTTATATTGTGATATACTATCTTAATTCCTGTTATACTGTTACTATTTTTGTTAAGTTTATCTAACAAAGTGGTTGTCTTTTTCTGAACAACACCTATGACAACTTTCAGAAGCGATTTGGGAGTATACTTCCTAATTGTCTTTTTTCTATTTCATCTAATCTTTTTAAAATTCTGTTATGAGTATCTTGCAAATTACTTTTTGGCTCTTTAATTGCTATTACTTCTGGTCGAGTATTATTTCTATACTTCTCTTTATCTATATTATCTCCTTTCTTCTGATTTTCTTTGTTAGTCCTACTTCTCTTTACTTCTTCTTTAACTTTTACAAACCTCTCATATTGCGTATTTTTGTTTGTCTGGTATTTTTTTACTTTTTTCTCTTCTTTTCTTTCTGTTTCATTGATCTTGAAGAATCTTGCAATACTTTACTTTAACCTTGTACTGTAATAATACACTTCTCTTTCTGTAGTGAACCTGAGGTCTTCTTCTGTTTCAAAGTACACTGATGCTGTTTTTCACTGGTTCTTATTTCTATTTACTGATATAAACTGCCTTTGCCTTAACTGCTTTAAGTTGTCTTAATAACAATACTTCTATTGCTGTCATTGGAATATTTCTAACTATAGCTTTATACAATGCTCTTTTCTTTAATACTTCTCTTGCAAAGGTGTCAGGAGTTACTCTACAGGTTTTTTCTTTTTCAAAATGTACTGACTATGCTTAATCTAGCATTGTTTTTCTTTTTTTATTCTTAAATTCGACTAAAAATATTGCAGCTTTGCTAGTTCTACAGTTTTTCCAACCTATAAACCTAATTCTATCATAAAATTGAAGACACTTTCTTACTTATGCTGCACAAATTTCAGCTGGAATGTTTCATATTGTATAGATACTATCTACACTATTTCTATTTTTGCATCTCATTAGTGGTTCTTCTGTATATGTTGCTTCTTTCTCTGCATTTTTTTTCTTTTGCTCTCTACTTTCATTTACTTTCTTATCTTCTTCCATCTTTTTATTACTCTCTTTTTTATTACTATTCAATTCTTCATCCAACTTCATATTCTTTACTTCATTCTCAACTTGCATGCTTTTTTCTTCAATACTGTTCTCATCTTCTTTCTTCTCATTTGACTTAAGTTTAGCTGTTTGTTTTTCTGTAATACTATAATTTAAACAGCCACATTCTTGTTCTAATAATGCTTCTTTGTTCATCTTTGTCTCCTTTATTTGCTGATCATTACTTTTTCATAGTTTTTCATTGTCTCTTGCTTGTATATATTCACAGTAATTATAAATCTCTATTAAATTTCAAAATATACAGACTAATACTGACTCAGTGCTAATAAGTTTAGCTAATTCTTTATCTTTTCTTAAGACTTTTGATTTATGACTTTCTAATATTTCTTTCTGTGCTTTGTCTGACTTATCAAACAAGCCTTGATATTTTTCTAGTTTATCATACTAGCTGGTTTCTGTAGATACTAGTTGAACCTTCTGTGTACTACTTCTTTGCATTATTCTATAACCTTAACAAGTATACTAAATACGTGATTACTTCTTAAGTTTGTGTTTGTTTATTTATCTGCATGATTATGTGTCTGTTTGTTTATTTCTTATTCTGCTTATTATTTACTCTGCCTTAATTTTTATGTCATATGTACAATCTGCAATATAGGGTTTCTGTGTTTTTCTGTTTTTTCTAAAAAATTTCCAAAAAGACAAGAAAAAACTCAAAAAGGCTGTCTCTAGGCTATTATACTACTGTTCTTTTATTTTACTATTCTAACAAACTATAACTAATTTTCTATTAGCTTTCTTTCTGCTTAGTTAGCATTCACATTTTGTCTTGACAGTTTTTGTGTTTTCTATAATTTTCTTTCTACTTCAAATTTGGTCATGAAAATCAGCAAAGAGAGTTTATTGATAATCAATTTCTTTGTATATAATTTTGTCAATAAAAATACTTAAAATTTTATTAAAGAAATCTTGTCAGATTTAAATAATTTTTAAAAGTATATAAATTTAAGAATAAAAGTACATTAAAATAAAAGCTTAGTTCACTTATAAGGCTTACTAATCTATTTAGAAGATTCTGGCATATAATTATTAATAAATAAAGATAAAAATAAAAAATAAATATAAATCATTATAAATTAAAGTCGATCATTAATACACATATTAATCATATTATTGATAAGCAAAATTACATTATAAAACGAAATAAATGAGTTATAATAATGCTTATTTATCTATGTTATATTTGCTAAATTAATTCTAATTATATTTAATAAACTGATAAACTAAATATAACTAAATTAATTATAATAATTAGTATGTAACTAAAAAAAGACTTAGAAAAATAATGAAAAAGAAAAATTACGGAGAAATTATAGTATTGTTACATTCTCCTCTTCTTAAAATTTGATGTTCTCATCAATTCAAATTCTTTAAGCTTTTCAGGAGCATTTTTCAAATTTTCAACAGATTCCCAAGTTGTATCATATAAAGAATAATTTAACTATTAACTAAATACTGTGTTTTGTTATGAATTAATCTTTTATCCAAAATTTGTTCAACTTCATATTAGTTTCATTAGATTTAGGGATAATAATAGGTTGAGATAGGGCTTCATGATTAAATTTTTCAGATTTTTAATAAGGCTTTAACATTAAAACATGAAATATAAAATGAATTTTCAAAGTAGAAGGTAAGTCTAATCGATAACTTGTTGATGAAATTTTGGCAGAAATAGTATAAGATTCTAAATATTTTGGAGCCAATTTACAAGTAGGTCTGTATTTGTCAATAGGATTGTTAATATTATAAGCTAATAATATGATCTTATCACTATTATTAAAGTTTAATTTATACTGATATTGGTTTGCATATTTTGTTTGCCTTTTCTAAGCTATTATTAAAGTATCTTTAGTAATTTTAATCATGTTATTTCAATGGTTAATAAAATTCTCAGCAGCAGGTACTTGATTAAGTTTGTTAGTTGTAAATAAAGCAGAAATGTTAGAGTATTATCCACAATCTAATTCAAATAGAGTAAATCCAGTAAATGCTTATTTAGAATTGTTGTAAATAAATTTAGCTGCAGGTAAATATTCATTCTAAGTATTCTGTTTGTATATTAAATATGTTCTAAACATTTCCTCCAAAATATGATTCATTCTTTCAATTTGATCATTAGTTTGAGGATGAAAAGCTGTAGACATTGCTAATTTAGTTCCAATATGATTAAAAAATAATTTTCAAAACTTACTTGTAAATTTAGTATCTTGGTTAGAGTTTATAACTTTAGGTAATCTATAATTTTTAAAGATAGTTGAGAAGAAAATTTTAGTAACTTCAGATACAGTAATGGTAGTATGTGTAGGTTAAAAATAAGCTCTTTTAGTTAATCTATCAACAAAAATTACAATAGCATTATGTTCCAGTTATGTAGTAGGTAATTAAACAATAAAGTCCATAGTAATTTGTTTCTATTTTGTTATAGGAGTTGATAATGTTTCAAGTAACTCAGCTAGTTGTTAGTTACTACTTTTATTACATTGGCAGGAGTCACAAATTAAAACAAATTTCTTGACATCCTTGCTCATTTTTGATCAAAAATAATCTCATCGAATTGCTTCATAAGTTTCATTAATTCCAAAATGTTCTGCTATTTTAATATTATAATATTTCTCCAATAATTTAGTCCTTAATTCCTTATTCATAAGAATAGCTAGACATTGGTCCTCTTTTAAATAAAGACTATTGTCTCTTAACTCATAATATTGAGCACAAGCTTGTTGTTTTTTGTTACTTGAGTTAGGATTTTTCAAAGTTTTGTAAATAGAAGCAAAGTAATTATTCTCAAGATATTTTTTCTCAAAGTTTGTAAGATAAGAAGAAATAATAGAAAGATTGGCCAAATGAGATTGTTGAAATAAAGTATTAGCTACAATATTTGTTTTGTCAGGCCTATATTTAATGTCAAAGGTATAAGATTATAAAATTTCAAGCCAGCAAGCTTGTCTTCATAAAAGGTTGTTTTGAGACTTGATATATTTCAAAGAAGTATGATCAGTAATTACAGTAAACTTTTGATTTTCAAGATAAATATATCAAAGTTTAATAGTATAAACAATAACTAATAATTTCTTTTTATGAACAACATATTTTTGTTTAACAAGAAAAAGTTTATGAGATTCATAAGCAACAGGTTATTCACTTTTTCTTTAATTTTAATTAAGAACAGTTTCAATAACAAAGTCAAATGCATCTGTGATTATTGTAAAAATTTTAGTAGGGTCAGAAAGGAGTAAAATAGGTGCAGAAATAAGATATAATTTAAGTTGGTCAAAAACTTCTTGTTGTTTCTTATTCTACAAATAATCTTGATCCTTGTGTAAAAATTTAGTAAAAGATATAACAATAGCAAAGAATCCTTTGACAAATTTTCAATAATAATTTGCAAGTCCAAGAAAAGATTGAAGTTCAGAGATGTTGAAAAGAATAGACCAATTTTTTATAGCATCAATTTTGTGAATATCAACAGAAATTCCTTTAGCAGAGATGTAATGTCCCAAGTATTCAACTTTTTGTTTAAACAATTCACATTTGCTAATTTTAGCAAACAAATGATATTTTCTTAAAGTTTCCAAAACTTGCTTTATGTAATTAAAGTGTTTATGTTTGGTTTTATTATAAACAAGGATATCATCTAAATATTCTTTTATTATTAAAAAAAGATGTGACAATTACCAATGAACAATCCGTTTTAATACTGCAAATCAAGATATGTAGAAATTGTACAAATCTAATTAGGAAAGTTTAAAACTTAAAAATTTCGAATTGTGTTTTACTTCTTACCGAATTAGTCTAGAGATCAACAAGTGGTAGCGCTGATAGATTAAGCTTCAAGAGATTCAATTTTCGAATTCGAGATTTTTTTTTTTTTTCACATGAATTTTAAAAGTTAGGTTCATCTAGTTTTAATAATATCAAACCTAATTGAACGAATTGTACAGATTAACTGTACTGTGCCTTAAAATTGGTATTTCACAAGTTACAACATAAATTTTTATTAATCAAAACTATTATTAATTTATCGGCAGTAGGAAGTGGTGTAATTTCGCCAGTTTCATGTTCTTGAAAGATATTTCACTTGTTCTAAGCTTTTATATTATTAACCATTTTTCAGGTTGGTACGAAATTTGATTCGATACTTTTAAACTATCTCTTTCATTGAGAAGATTTCGTAGTTAAAATTAATAGAATATATTATTTAAATTTATTAAGTTGTTTATTACTATTAAGATAAGTATTAATATATAAGAAAAGGTTAATAAATTCTAAATTAAATATATTTAAGAAAAATAATGATGCTTAATAATATCAGTAGCTGTAAATAACAGGAATAACTAAAATAATATAACTTTTTCATAATAATTTTCATAATTGCAATTTTTACAATTCTAAGATTCTAAGCTAAGATTATAATCATTTTAATAAATAGCAGATTTTATAGAAAATCTATGAAACCATTTCTGACTTTTCCTCTTAATCCTAGAACATTCAGTTTCAACTTCATGCCTCCAATCGATCCAATCATCTTCAGTTAAAGTTCTACAAACGTTACCAATTGGATACCAATAAATTCCCCAATCCTGTAACTTTTCAACATTTAAACCCATTTCGATGGCTGTTTCTTCTGCAATACAACTAGATCTTAATTTAATTTCATCAAATAATAAAGTATTTTGATAATTCCATCTTGCCATTTCATTTTTGAATTCCCACTCTTGTAATTCTAATTGTTCTAATTGTTTATTAAGTTTGATGGTTTGTTTTTTAATATAATCACTAAGATTATTTGATTCCAGAGCTGCCATATAGGTTTCTTGTGCTGCTTGGATATCATCTTTCCAATAGATTTTGTAATTACATGGTGCGGTATAAGTAAGCCCACATAATGATTCTTTTGGAATTTTATAATAGTTTATAAGTTTATATTCACTAGAAAATAAATATTTTTAAAAATTAATGTTAAGTTCTTTTTTAAGAAAAATTTTTATTTTTTATTTTTTTGAAAAAATAAATACCTAACAGTTCGATGATGAAAACAATCTAAACAACATCGAACACGGAAGGCCCAATATATTTGAGATTGTTTTCTAGGATGAAAACAAAATTGACATCTTATCGCTAAATTTGTAATAAGAACATATTGTCTTTCATCCATTCCTTCTGGTGGTGCAGGACACCTAGGATAAATCAAATATCGAAGTCTAGAATTACGCCATATCGCTTGCGTTGCAGATGAAGTAGGGGAACATAATAAGTTCCTAAAATATTTGGATACTTGAGATAAAGAAAACAAATCATCAGGCGTAAGATATTCGCAAATTTTAATATATAATTCTGGCGGAATTATTGATGTTATTAGGGAATTTGTTGATGGTGATGTAGATTGTGTGGTTGTAATAGTAGAGTGAGTTTTACGCTGCTGGAAAGTGGTAGCACCGTATAATTTGCCGCCCATCATTTAGTTAAAAAAAACTTGTTAGAAGTTAAAAAGAGTGAAAAATATGATGAAAGCGAAAGTCACTAGAATATTGTATTCGTGAAATAATATTTCCAGCAGATCGTAAATTGTCCAATATTATATAGCTTAATTAATTGCTGAACGAGGTCAATTGGTGATCCTTTATGTTCTTTAAGCAAAACAGATTAACAAAGATACTACATTGTATTACTGAATTGCAGACAACTAAAGTGCTAGAGGTTTATTACACACATATGTCATATGATTAAAAGAGACCAATCGGATTCTTTGAAGACTTTTTTTAAGAATTAGCTATATCACACTAAAATTTAATGTGACATCTGCATTAAAATGCGTTCATTTTAATGATTCGTTTATTACACATATAAACAAAACGTATAGATAGCGTAACATAAACGAGTGTATTTAAATTCTTTTTGTGTGTCATGTAAGATGACCACATTTGTGTAAGAACCATAGCCAATATCTACCTATTGTTTTATCGAAGGGCATGAAGTTGTTATGCATCTAATGATTATTGCCACGTGAGTTCGGTCGATGATATGTAGGTATGTGAATAAATTATTTATTAGCACGTACGTATACAAAGAGCATACTCTTTATTTTACATAACAATTTTTTTTATAAGTTACCACAGCCTTTACCAAAGACGTGTTGTAGCGCTTAATTTTATGTTTAGCTAGTAAATAATACGTAATAATAACTAGTATTTACTGGGAAGAGGCAATATTAATCTTAATTTCTTTCCATTTTCATTCGCTAAAAAAAAAAGTTATTTTTTATTAAATAAAAAAAAAATTCATATTTTGTTTCCGAAAATCTGAGAGTCAAGTTAAAAAAGAGTAGCGTTTTAGAGTTACCTTTTTGATACAGCTAGGGTTAGTAAGTTATTTAGATATCAAGAATACAGTATGTAGATCAATATATGAAATCTGCCCCGCTTTAAGGGACCCTCTTTTTTTGGTGGCGATTTTACTCCGTATTAAAAATATCACGTTACGTTCTCAAAAAGTACCCGGACAATAGCCAATCGGATGAATATCGTCGAGACAGGTCATACATTCATTCAGAGGATCTCGCGACAAATTTTAAACGCGAATTTTTTTGCTATTTTTGCGGAATGGCATTACATTGGTAGTGTCTATGCTACGTACTGGAAATATAAGAAACCACGGTTTCAAAAGAAGCAGTTTAGAAATAAAGTATTTTTATTATTAGTTCGTAAGTTATAAATCCTTCAGGCTACCTATAGGCCGTTTTTGGTCAGACTCCAGAGTAAGTGATTGTCAAGACGGTCTTTTTCTGACACAATTGGTAGTTTGATGTAGTTACTAGTTCTGATTAGGAACAGTCACAATCTTTCTTATTCCGTAAAGGAGCTCTGTATACTATGAACGAAAATAAAATTATGCTTACTTGTAGGATATTTTTAAAACTTTTTTTAAAATAATATTTTTATGATGTTTTGAAGTATATTATTAATTTAAAATAAAAATAACAGCAATTTTTTATGTTTCAGTAAAGTAGAACATTGTTATTATGATTCTAATAATAATAAAATCAAAATTTTTTCTTATTGTCGATATTCCATCAATATATGAAAGTTATAGTAAAACTCCTGTATTTTTATACCCTTTAGCTGCGGACTGTCCCTTAATCTACTTTAGCTTTTTCTCAAAAGTGACTAAGTAATCACCACTCGATGAACCAAGTACAAATGTTCAGCATGCTCGAAAACTTTCCTGCTTTTCCTCCTGTTGTTTACTGTACATGTAATAATCGTTCTCAGGTATATGATTGTATTAAACTATGAAAAAATTTCACAACCATGACATAAATTGCGATTTCATACGATATTAGAGATGATTTACACATGAGTCTTGAAAGTTATTAGTAAAGAACAAGCGCATGAACATGAAAATATCAAAACCCTTAAAATAGTCTTACATGCAACAAAGATTAATCTAAAATTTAAGTTTTTTTTAAATTATATTAATTTATTAATTTTTTATTTATCTAAAGGATATAATTTCAAACTGCAAATGCCTCTTGTTCTAGGCTAATATTTTTCTGATTTTTATCATAAAAATCATCCTAAAAATTTTCCAAGTGTTTAGAATAGATTAAAAAAGGGCGAACAAAATAGTATAAATACTCGAAAAAAATCTTACTAGATCATATATCACAAGAACAATTAAAGAACACCTAGCTATGTCTTCTCCATCAAGATCAGAATCAAAATAATCGCAAAAAAAAACAAAAAAAGAATCAATAAGTGCAGTCATAACCTCCGATTATGACAAAAAATTAAATACCATCGTTATTTCAAATCGATCACCACATAGGCATGAATAGTGATATGTTTGTGTTTCTTCATCAAACTCGAAGCTTCTGTTTCAGGAAAAATTTAGTAATTAGGAATTTTATTATTAGATAAATATATACGCCGTATAAACATCGTAACCATGGTATAAATTTTAATAAAATTATATATTATGATTTAAAGTTATATTTTTATATAACAATTACGTAACTTAATAATTTGGGGAACGTTAAAGCCAGGTGCCAGTTAGGGTTACTTTTTTGATTCAGTTAGTGTTAGTGGGTTATATTGATATCAAGAATACAATTTATGCATCATGTAGATCATTATATGAATGTGCCTGGCCTGAATTTCTTATTAGGAGATATTCTGCAAGTGCCAGGCACGGCACTATTAAAACATAGTGCCAGGCACAGGCCTGGGCACCATTTTTAATAGTAAGTGCCCGGCACCTAATATCAATGATTGATCATTTTTGATGTAAATTTTGTATTTGTGATGAAATTAGATTATTGCATATCGATATAGTTACCAGTACAAATATGGTTTGATGGAAAAAAATCATACCGATCAGAACAATTACGTACGTAGTTGCCATTAATTAACCAAAATTAGTAATCCATATTGTTCGAGTACCATTTAAAAAACTTAATTATTATCACGCAAATAAGTATTTATACTAATTAGCGATAACATAGAAAATTTTTCAATTAACTAAACCAAATACCCTACCACACGCTCTATTCTTTTTCCATTTATTCAATTTTTATTTTGGTCGAATTTCTTTTTGTTGGTGCAACTAAATCGATTTGTACGGATTTTAATTCTTTCTTAACTTGTAAATTTGATTTATATATTTCTTTTGTTTAAAAAAAAAAAGCGAGGTCTTGCTTCGGTTTACTTTATTGAAATTTATATAGAAGTATCTTACATGATATAATATAGTATATATTTTATCTATGAAAAACTAAAACTAGAACTATTTATTTTTGATTCAAACTTTACCAAGAGGGTCAAAGGTTTTGCTTAGTCTTGGATTGTTGCTATAGAATTAGGTGATGTGTTGTAATTCTTAAAGTTTTCTATTCAAAAATGGATTTTTTTTTTTAACTTGTGAGTTTTTGTGATTAATGGGTGTATAAGTATGAATATTGGTATCATTTGGAATTGTTCTAATAAGTTAATTTGGTTTGTTAATTTCAAAAGAGTTCAAGAATTGTCAACTTGATATTTTTGATTTTAGAATATTGTTTGGTATCAGGTGATTCAAATTTGTTTAAGTATTGCCTTGCTAATTTTGTATGATATTGTTTTTATAGTTGTATGATTTGTTTTCTTATTTATTATTTTGTTCATAGTTGGTTTGCAAGTATAGTATTTAGTGTAAAACTTGTATAGCAATGTATAGGTGAATTGCTTAAATTAGATATCAAAAGTGCAAGTGTGACTAGTTGTAACCTTCTATGTATAAATATTCTGAAGACATTTGTGTTTAAAAAAACTTGAATAAAAACATTAACTTTCAAAATCAAAAACTTTAATTTAAAAAAAAAAAAGTTATTTTTAGATATTTGTTTTAAAGAATTAAAAATATTATTTATAGAATTAAAGAGAAAAAAACTGTCTAGTTCTTGTTGATTATTTACTAATCTGTGGTCTGTTATATGTGATCTGTTTTAATTTGAAAAAATTTAAAAAGTTGATATATCTGTAAGTTAAGCAACTAAGTGATTAAGTAATTAAACAACTAAGTATTAAGCAGCTAAGTGACTAAGTAACTAAACAACAAAATGACCAAGCAACTAAACAACTAAGTAACTAAACATCTAAGTAATTAAGCAACTAAGTAACTAAGTAATTAAATAATTAGTGTTATAAGTTTAAGCATTAAAATTTTTTAAATATTAAAGCAACTATAATTAATAAATAATATAATAATAAAAATATATTAAAATAATAATATAATAATAATAATATGTAATAATAAAAATCTATTTTATAACAATATAAAAATTTTTATTAACTAATATTACTAATATATATTTTATTAGAGTTTTCTTTTTAACTTTAACAGTATTAAAAATAAATTAGGCTAAGATATTATATATAGAAATTATACAATTTTTACTTATATTATAAAAGTTTTTATTACATAATTTAATATTACAAATATTATTTACTTGGTAATAATATCTAATTTTATAATTATTAATAATTTTAAACTAATATACAAATGTCAATATAAGGAATATGATAATCTAATAAAGTAGTCAAATTGTCAATCTTCAAGTGGCAAGTCTAGAGTTCAAATCTTATAAATAATAAATTTTAGAAATTATATCTGTATTATAGTAATTGACTCTGTCAATTGGTTGAATTGGATGAATTTGTAACCTTCAGTCACACTATCTCAAATGGGAGCTTGAAACATCTATGTAAAATATAATGTTACATATATATAAAGAAATGTTTAACTAATATTGTATAAGACTTTGGTGCAAACTTATAATAAGACTACTAGATACAGAAAGTGAAGAAATTGTAGAGTTGAAAGCCTACTTGGAAATCCTAAGTAAGAAAGTACTACAAACTTTTAATAGTGTTGTTAAACTGATGAAAGCTTATGAAACATCTTTAGTAAGAATAGATAAATAAGCTAAATAATAAAATGTATAAAGAAGCATATAACCAACTAGGCTGTCAGAATTACCAAAAGAAAAGAATACTAAGATATATCATATTAAACTATCTAGATTAAAAGTCTAGAGAGTTCTGTCAGTTCTTAGCTATAGTTAGTAGAAGATAATAGAGAAGATATCAAAAAAATAGATATTAGAGTTTAGATGAACATTACAAGAATATAGTAATTTAATAGTTAACTCTAACTGTAAGTGATAGTTTAAGCTAAAGTGATACCAGATTAGCTGTAAGTATAGGATACAAAAGGCTCTAGTAGGTTTAGTACAAAGTTAAATATAACTTAGTAATTATAGTATATTTTCACTAATTTACTAGAGTCATTAGTAAAACATAGTAGATACAGAATCAAAGTGTTTAAATAAAGAATCTACAGATAGGTTTTAAGTATAATAACTAGTATAGAACCTTTAGATAAACTACTTAAATTAGACAATGATTAAAGTTGTATAAGTGGTTAGTTATATACTCTTTCTATAATTGATTTTATATCTGTTATATCAACAAATGCTAGCCAATATATATTATCAATAAAATTCTATATTACATGTACTCATCTTAATATTAAAAAAAAAAAACAAACAAATATTAATATATGTTTTTTTAAGCTATTAGATAGGTGTATCATATGTTCAAAAAATAGAATTAAATAATGCCAAGAAAAATCTATTATTTAATATAAATTTTGTTATTATTTTTACTAATCATTTGTATTTTACTGCAAATATTAAACTAAAAATTTTATTATTAATTTTTAGTTTTTTATATTCTATTATTTTAGATAAAACTAGTATAAAATTTGATATGCTAATATTCCTATTACTTAATAACTTAAAACTATAATTATAAGCATTATTATAATATTTAATTAATAAAACTAATAATTCAGTCAAGAGCATTTTTTTTTTTTGCTTATGCTAAGACTGTAGTTATTAGCAATTATTATCTTTATTATATTTTAATTATAGTTATATAACTTGTACAAGATAAGTATACAACTAGCCATACATACAACTTTTAATTGTCTAATTTAAGTAGTCTGCCTGCACAGCAGGTTCTACACTAGCTACTGTAATAAAATTTACTAAAAACTATCAAGCTGTAGCAAATTTTAAAGTGATGAAGGTCGAGTGGAAGATCTTTT